>CAJUYG010005332.1:0-14149 GCA_910591675.1 Galerucella calmariensis | reverse complement strand
ACTATAGAGGTGTCAGTATCCCATAGTTACTCTGGGACCGTTACAACTTTCAAATTGTTAGTGAAATAACTCTCTACTGTGACAATAAAAGCTCAATCTTGATGATTAAAAGCAATTCAAACTCCAAGAGAGCAGAACATATTGACATAAAGCACCATTATCTGAAAGATTTAGTTTCCAGTAAAGCGATTTCTGTTTAATATGTTTCAACTGACCAAAATTTAGCTGACATTTTGACTTAACCTTTGAATACAGAGTAGTTTGTTTACCTTAGAAATAAAATTAGCATTTTGTAGATATTATATTCATTTAAGTTATTTAGTATGATAGTACATTATGATGTCGTGTTGTGTCAATGTTAAAATAGTTATTTTCCTAACTAGTGCGGAAAGTACTTTCCCGTACGCGACTGCAGTTGGGCAAGCGGTCAAGGGCGGGAAAGACACTTTACGCATGCGTTAGGAACATTATTTTTTCTACGACCGTATAGACAAAAAAGTATATCAACCCATTTTTCAGAATTTATTTTATTTTAACACACATATAAAAAACTTAGACCAAAAACCATTAATATTATCAATTATTATTATTAATATTGATATTAGAAACACAATAAGTTGCATTCTGTGAATTACTTAAAATTGCCGGTCCAGTGGAGTTATTTGGTGTTAACTGGTGAGTGAATGACGTTGATGAGGATGGCATCGTTTGCAGGTCACATAAAGATGACGATGAGGGTGACGGCAGCAATTTTAAGTCATTTGTAGATGAAAGAATTTTATTTGATATATTTTTCTTATATCAAACCCGGGTGGTTTGATAGTTGTTTTGTGACACTACTTTAAAGAATTTACAAGGTTATATCAAAATATTTATTTTATTTTATATTTTCAGAAAATTAAAAATGCAACAAAAAGCTGTAAAACATGTTGATTTTATTTGATGGACTATTTATTCACCTGGTGTAAGAATAGTTATAACTTCCGAAGTAAAAAACTATCTAATAAGGTCAAAATTTGCATAATTTTACTTTCCCGCACTAGTGCGGGAAATTGACACTTTCAAAGCTGTTATAATTTGTAATAATTCAGTCACTAGACTGCCTGCTGCTCTATCAGTTCTTACCGCACTGTTCCTTAGCCGCTAATACCGGACTAGTACGGCAGCCTAAAGAATCGAAGATTGCTGTTGTCATTGTAAAAAACTACTGTCATAAATTGTCTATTTTAATACATCACTGATATGTTTTATGTTAAATATTGTTAAAATCATTCAATAAAAATTGGAACAACATTCTTATGTGTATGATTGCACAAAAGCTAAAATGCGTGCGGGAAAGTGGGTTAAAACGCACGGTAGTAGAAAAATATAGTTTTGTCATTTTGCATTACTTGCTTATAGATAATAAAATAATAAATGGTTTTTACAAGTCTTGAGTTTATTTAACTTCACCAGTTCTCATTGAACTATAACAAAGGCAAACACAAAGGTATCTTCAGTCCACTTCGTTCCTGTCCCGTGCACGAGGTCCACAGCCTGTCGAAGACATTACCGCCACTGCCGCCATCGCGCTAAGAGCTGCAAACATCCTCAGCCCTCTAAGACAAGTTCCTCCGTCTTATCTATAGCGTGTGTGAGATTTGGATTTGGCGTGCTAATTACAATTAGTATTCTCTTTGTTCAATTTTTGAAATATCCAATTTATGTTGAGTTTCAAATAATTCAATGAATAATTATTATTTCATTCTTTGTATTGAATATTCAATAATCATTGAGTTGGATAAACTTGGTCGGAAATAATTAGATTTATTTTATTTATTCTTTTTTGTAACTTAACTTTAATTTCTTACCAGGTATTTCCACCTTTTGCTTCTTGTTTTAATTGCTTCGTTTCGATTAAAAAGCTAGTGGCGTCCAATTTAATAATAATTGTACATCCCATCCCAGTGATAGTGTATGAATTAGTTCAATTGGTGCCGAATTACACTCCCTGAGGTGGAGTGCTCCAGCCTGGGGCAGTTTCAGGTTACAACTTTGATATGATTTTGATAATACAGCGACAATTTATAAGTAACATCAGTTTGATACAGGTACTGGAAAAAAAATTTGTTAATAAAATGTCACGTTCCAGTCCGGCTTCATTACAATCCATTGGAGAAAATGAGTTGGAAAAAATAACACAAAAAAAAACAGAAAAACTATATTTTGGATGGTAAAAGCACACATTAATGTCCCGTCAAATATATTAACGACTGGGCATTCTATATACGTGAGCATGATGGAGATAAGTACAAAGAATTTACTGTTAAAACGATTTGGAATGTTACCGCCGAATTACTGATGGAAAAAAATTTCAATGAATACAGCATGAATTATAACCTTTCCACTAACATTGAGTTCAAAGCAGCCAAAGATGCGAACAATGCGAGAGGAAAGGAAAGTGCAATTTTACTGAAGTGCGATGAATACCAGAATATGGTCAATTGTAATAAGGGAAACTTTTTACAAAGTGATATACTAATTAGTTTATTAATCATACAAAGTGTATGGTTTTGTTAATTGTTATTAATGTATGCGGTTGCAAACAAATATTCACGATTTCCATGGGCGTTCCCATGTTCAGATAATTCTAGTCAAACTGCAATGGAACACCTCAACCACTAGTTTTGTTTGTTTGGAATGCCTAATTACATATATTCCGATCGTGGAACAAGTTTCACATCACAAGAATTCATAACTTACCTACATTCCAAGGGTATTGCTTCAAGTCGAACAACATCATATAATCCCCAAGGAAATGGTCAAGTTGAAAAATACAACGGCATTATTCGAAAAGCTGTCAACCTTTCTCTTAAATCCGTAAAACTTGAGACAAATCAATGGGAATTGGTTCTACCCGATGCTCTACATTATATTCGAAGTTTATTATGCACATCAACTAATCATACTCCACATAAACGCTTATTTACATATCAACGTCGATCAACGAGTGGAACGTCTATTCCTTCCTGGCTCAAAATTTCCGATGAAGTTTTACTTAAAAAGTTTGATCCGCTTGTTGAAGAAGTAGAACTATTAGAAGTAAATCCTGATTACGCACTAATACGATATAACAATGGAAACGAAAGTACAGTTGCGACGAAGAATTTAGCGCCTCGAGGCGATTTACAATTGGCAGAAGATAATGAAGAAAATTTAATAACGAACAATCGAGGCGAAGACGACTGCCAATCGAATATGGAAGAAAGTGAAGACGCTTCAATAATGAACGATGAAAACGTTGGAGAGCAGAATTCTACCAATGAGCCTTGCACTTCTGGCAATCAAGATTTTTTGGCTCAAAATCAGTCATTACGTAGATCCACTAGAAATAAACAGAAGCCGCAGTATTTGACATATCATTAAAAAAATAGTACCGGGTGAATGATATACTGATTAGTTTATTAATCATATTGTGTATAATAATAATAATAAATACGTTTATTACCCAATATTATACAGCAATAAATTAAATATAATATAATGTATGCGATTTAGTATATTGAGTAATTGGCATTTTAGCTCAGTTCATTTATGTCTTTTGGACTTAAATGTCTGTTCTTCTGCTAAAGCCAGATTATTTCTAACTACACACAGGAATTATTGATTCTGATTTTAGCTAATAAATTGTTATTTAAAAACAAAACAAAAACTAAAAAAAAAGAAATAAAGGAAATGTAAAAATTTAGAACAAAAATACTACATATACAATATTAATACAGAGAAAAACAAATATATTAGTTTTAAATACATGTAACTTTGTTTATCAGAGTAATAAAGAAACAAATTGAGAAAGAACAAAACAAATTGAAACTGACAATAGTATCAGCATCACAGAGTAAATAGGTATTTTTTATAGTTCATTTTGAAGCTTTTTGGAGATATTAAGACATTGAAAAGTTTATTTTCTAATAAATTATTTGCAACTTTTGCCACATTGTATGAAAATGCTCGTTTGAATATTTCTTTGCGGTGAAGAGGTATGGTAAGCATTTGCTTTCGTCTCACATTTATATTATGGACATCAGTACGATATTTAATTTTTTTATGTAAGTATGGTGGGGTTTTGAACTTTATAATATTGAATATAAATGAAGCAAAATGCAATTTACGGCGATTATGCATATTAAGCCATTTCAGATCTTCGAGTTTATGGGATACCCTATACCCACGTCTAATGCCGTAAATAAGACGGATACACGAACTTTGGACTTTTTGAATCCGGGTTTTGTCAACAGCATCTAAACATGAACCATATACTGTGTCACAATGATCGAATAAGGAAAGTATAAGTGATTCGCATAACTTTTTTTTATGTCAACATCTAAAAAGTGTCTATGTGGGTAAATTGCTTTCAATCCACAGTATGAAAGTTTCAATTTAGATGTAATATGGTCTTTGAATCGTAGCTTATTATCAAAAACGAGTCCCAGACTTTTTCCTTTGCTGCTAAAAGGAATAATTTTAGATTCTATTTCTAATTGCATCTGGTTTTGAACAGCATCTCTCACAGAATCCTTACAGAATAGCAAAGCAGACGATTTAAGAGGATTTAGTTTCAGTAGGTGATCGGATGAGGTCTTAGCTAAATTTTTTAAATCATTATTGATTAAATTAGAAGAATCCGTTAAATTTTCATATTTAAAAGAACAGTATATTTGGGTATCGTCAGCATAAAAATGATAGTTACAGTGTTTTAGAGAGTTCTGAAAGTTACTGGTATACATAGTATATAATAGTGGACCAAGTATACTGCCTTGAGGCACCCCGAGTTTTAATTTGATTTTTTGAGACTTGTTTTCACCTACTTGTACTCTTTGGAATCGATCACTTAAAAAGGATTTTATAAATTTAGTAGCTTCATCAGAAAAGCCTAAATAGTGAGTGATTGACAACAATATTTGATTATTTAACATATCAAAAGCTTTGGAATAATCTAATAAAATTAATATACTTATTTGATTGGTATCTTCTGCCTGAATTAAATCATCAACTATATCAGCAAGGGCAGTGGCGCAACTATGTCCACTGCGAAATCCAGATTGTTTTGTAGGTAATAATTTGAATTTATTAAGGTGTTCTCTAATTTGTATATCCAAAACCTTCTCCAATACTTTCGACAACACGGGTAAAATACTAATAGACCTTAAATGGCTCAAATCAGTTGGTGAGCTAATTTTAGGTATAGGTATAACATTTGCATATTTCCACTCCGCGGGAAAATAAGAGGTCAAAATGCATTGATTTATAATATTAGTAATATAAGGAATTATAAATGGACAAAAAAGTAATATTATATCGATATTCATATTATCGGTTCCGTAAGCTTTAGTTTCAATATTTAAAATTATATTTGAAACCACTCCTTCTGTCACAAGTGTGAACACAAGAGGATTATTTATATTATTTTTTATTTGAGAATTGTAATAATGAATTATATTGTGATTTGGCTGTTTATTTTCGATGCTAGTAAAGTGCTTGTTAATAGTTTCAACATCATTTAACTGAGTGGGAATATCGTTATATTTATTTTTTGAAATATTTAATTTTTTTATTTCTTGCCAAGTTTGTTTAGTATTAGTATTTGCAAATTTGTTTCTGAGATATGCCCTTTTTTCATTATGTATTGCATTGGTTGTGAAGTTCCTTTTATGTGACTTTTATGTGACACTTCTGCAAATCATAATTAGTTATAAACAAATCGAGAAGTGAGCTTCGGGTGGGTGAAAAGCAAGTAGGTTCATTTATAAGTTGATGACAGTTGAAAATATCAAAAATTGTATTAAATCGGTTAAATTCTGGTAGCTCAATGTCTAAAAGGTCAAAATTAAAATCACCTACACATATAATTTGATTATATTGTGCATACATATCACACAAAATATCCTCAAAAATCTGAAAAAATGCGTCTTTATCTGCTTTAGGTGGTCTGTAAAAAGTACCAATAGCTAGCTGATGTCCACAAAAAGTGATTTCTATCCAAATATATTCGACAAAATCCAGGCATCCACTCAGTAAAATTTTATATTTAAATTTATTTTTAATGTACATACCTACTCCTCCACCACGTTTCGAGTGACGGTCTCTCCGAACTAATGTGTATTCGCCTAACCTTACAATATCACTACTAATGTCCTTTCTCAACCATGTCTCGGTAACTCCAATAACCTCAAAACCTTCATTTTGTATTAAGTGCAAAAAATCATTGAAATGTAGAACTAGAGATCGTGTATTAAGATGAGCTACTTTAAGTGACATAAATACTAATTATTTTTGGCTAACAGAACCCGATCTTGTAGTTCTGTTTACAGTGTTGAGTATTTTATTTTTAACAAATTTATTTTCAATAGTCGAAGCCTTTTTGGTATTTACTGTTTTGAATTCCTTCCTCTCATCAGCCACAATGCTCTTCGTACTAGTTTCTGCTAATACTTCTTCACCTCCTCCGTATTCTGCTCTTTCTCCCTGTGTATCTTTCGTTTCAGTTAAGTTTGGCTGAAAAACTTTAGGATGTGAGATGACGTTTTTTCCAGCTGAAGGAGTTTGTGGTGCACTTAGATTAAATCTTGAATTATTTGAAGACTGATTTAGTTCTTCTGTAGCAAGCAGGTCTTCAACTGTATAAACTTGGTTATTTCTATATAACTTTTGTCCTTTTATGTAGCACTTGTCTGTTGAAAATTGTCTAATTTCTTTTAAATGTGCTCTTAAAACTTTATTTCTTTGTTGTTGGAGCTTCGTTAGGTCTGGTGATATTACAATGTTGGTGCCTTTGAGTTTTTTGCATCTACTGAGTATATTAACCTTGGTGAATCTGGAGAGCAGCTCAATTTTTAGTGGTTCCTTTCCAGTTTTACCTCCGATTAAATAAATGTCGCTAAAATCCCTTGAATTGAGGTTGATTTCCAGTAGTGTATTGAGTTTATGACATATATGTTCCACTGCAATTTCTTCTGGTTTCTTAACTAGTCCATATACCACCAAGTTATTTTTTCTTGAGTTTCTTTCCAAATTCTCAATTGTTTCTCTTAGTTCCGTATTTTCTCTCTCCAGCCTTCTAACTTTTTCATTAACTGATTCAATTTTTAATAGTATTCTTGTTTCACTAGCATAGATCGCATTCTTGAGTTCTTGGACGACTTCATCACACATTGTTTTATCCATATTTTTAAACCCACTTGGCAACGTTGAATAGCGAAATATAATTTTTAATTTTTAATGGTTTTGTTAATTGTTATTAATGTTTGTCAATTCTGTTGTATATTTTTAAACTGTCGATATTTTATTTGTCTGTCAAGTTATGTGAATTAAAGCCTAATTCTGTAAAATGTTTTTATTACACAGGGTGATCGGAAAATGAAGAATTTTTGCGGTGGTTCGTAATTGTACATAGAAGTACAGTACAATCTTCACTTCAAAATATTGCGATTCAAATTAACTATCTTCTTCAAGTTCCTTGTGGCATTATTTATCATTTTTTCTCTTATTTTTTGGGAATGAAACCACAATAATGTTTTTTATTCCGCTACCGAAACGTCGAAATAAAAAAATAGAAAACATTGTTGTGGTTTCATTCCCCAAAAAATAAGAGAAGAAATATTAAATTAACTAGCCTCAATAAAATTTTGATTTCAAGAGATATACAGGGTGTTAAACATGGAATTTCAAGTTTCGCTTTTTACAATAACTTCAACGCTCTTTGACGTATATGCACGAAAATTTGAGGTTGAGGGTTTTTGGATATAAGATTTTGGATATAAGAAATCATAATTATGTACCTATTTCGATGTATTCTGTAGAAAGCGCCACATAGGCCACGTATGCGGCATAAATGTACGCAAAACCTTTTTGCCATTTACACATTAGCGGTACTTCTGTAAAAGATAATCAAAGTCACATCATTACAACAACAGAAAAATATATCTGTTAGTATCTCCAAATCTCAATATTTAGAGACAATCACATTTTAGTGATTACCTACATGATTTTTGATCATTGAAATTACGTTCGGAAAATGTAGTTGTGTGTACGATAATTATTATTTTAAAATATTCAAAGTACCATACATACCATACATACTATACATACTATACTCCAATACTGTTCATCTCAATACTGAAAAAATAATTCTCGTACACACTACATTTTTCGAACATAATTTCATGAAATAATAATCATGTAGTAATCATGATTATCTTTAGAATTTAGAAATCGAGATTTGGGGATACTCACAGATAACTTTTTTTTGTTGTAGTGATGTGGCTTCAATTATTTTTTACAAAAGTAGCGCTAATGTGGAAGGCAGAAGAGTCTCGCGTACATTTATGCCGCATACGTGGACTGTGTGCCGTGTGTGGCGCCCTCTACAAAATACATCGAAATAGGTACATAATTATGATTCCTCATTTTCAAAAACCCCCAACCTCAAATTTTCGTGCATATACGTCAAAAAGCGTTAAAGTTATTGTAAGAAACTAAACTTAAAATTTCATGTTCAACACCCAGTATCTCTCTTAATATCAACATTTTATTGAGGCCAGTTGGTTTGAATCGCAATATTTTGAAGTGAAGATTGCACTGTACTTCTATGTACATGCACAATTACTTAAGGAACACCCTGTATGCTTTCTCTAGAAATATACTATAAATATTTGTTGAAACCATAGGAAAACTGTTTCACATGAAAAATATGGTCATAGAGGTATTTATTAAGTGACAAGTAAATTATCAAATTTGATGAAACGAAGGAGTAATATTAATCCAGCGAACTGTCGTTAGTATTCAAATATTCACCCTCTGGCTTGTTACGTGGAAAATAGTATCATCCATATCTCATTAACTTACCACTATAAATCTCTTCAATAACATTGGAAATAAGAATATTACCCACCAAATGACTTACAAACCAACTGACAGTCAAATTTGATATAATGATGAGATAAAAATATACACCATCGTCATCATTATCGAATTCTATATATTGTAGTGAATATTTTTTTTTTTTTTTTATTTTAATATCAAACTGCATCAACCACTGAGGGTTATTAGCAGTGGGACAATACAAGAAACAAGGTTTTAGTTAGCAATAAAATACAATACAATACATACAGTTATGTGGTAGGTACCTTAAATTCTAGAGCAAAGATTAGTTTGGTTAAGGAACCCTAATACGTTTTCTATGTTGTGATTTTCGTTTAGTATGTTCTCTAACGAACCTTTAATGCCGTGAAGTTCTCTTTGTAATTTAAATTCAGGACACTGCACTAATATATGTGATACACTTAGTTGCACATTACACATGTCACATATGGGTGGAATGTCTTTTGAGAGTAAATGCTGGTGGGTGAGTCGTGTGTGACCTATTCTAAGCCGTGTGAGAATCGTCTCTGCTCTTCTAGTTCTCGGCAGGTTAGTCCATGGTAAAGTGGATTTCTTGATTTCTCTCAGTTTGGTTGGAGAATGTGTCCAAAGCTCTTTCCAGTGGTCGCCGATTTTTTTTCTGAAGGTCGTTTTCAAATCTGAGCTGAGAATTGAGGATTCTGCGAGTGGTAGGGAGTTGTTAGTGGCTGTCTGCTTGGCAGCTGCATCGACACATTCATTTCCATCGATTCCGATATGTGAAGGGACCCAAAGTATCTCTATTATTTTATTTGAATTAAGGATGTGATGTATTTGCTCTTTAATTCGCATAATTAAGTAATTGGTTGGATACATTTGTTTGATGCTCTCGATGGTGCTTAGTGAGTCAGTGATTATGAGGAAGGATTTTGAAATATGATCGATGCAGTGCTGTGTCGCCTTATAAAGAGCATACAGTTCCGCTGAGAATATACTGTAATCATCAGGTAGTTTGTATCCATAGGTGCCACTGTTTGTTACTACTGCTGACGATGTCCCGTGTTCAAGTTTTGATCCATCTGTGTATATAATTTCGTGGTTATGGTACTTCGTGAGGATGTGTCTAAAGCTATTTAGGATAAGTTTGGTGGGGTGTACATGCTTATTAAATTCAGTGAGCTGCGTATTACATCTCACGGTTTGGAGAGTCCAGGGTGGCGATGCCTCATCTGAACAGCTGTAAACTGGTGGATAAATAATGCTGTATTTTTGGCATGCTCTATTAATTCTTTCATAGAATGGCGGAGTTATTCGTGGATGGGTGGTGAAGAGGGATTGGAATTTGCTGGCGAAAGTAACGTTTTTTGCTGGATGAGATTTAGTTGAGTGTACTTTTATTGAGTATTGTAAGCTAAGTAGTTCTCTGCGTAGATTTAGTGGCATTTCTCCTGACTCTACAAGAATGCTTTCTCTTGGGCTCGTGTAAAATGCTCCTGTTGCTAACCGTAATGCTGAGCGTTGGATCACATCAAGTTTTGTTAATGCTTTTTTGTTTGCTGTAGTGTACACTATTGCTCCATAATCTAAGTGAGATCGAATGTAATATTTATAAATATTTAGGAGAGTATTACGATCGCTTCCCCAATTGACGTTTGATAATAGTTTTAGCATATTGATACCTGAGTTAAGTTGTTCGCAATGTGAATTCCAATTAAGCTTCTGATCGAATGTCATTCCCAAATATTTGATTTCGTTGACGACCGTTATTTGCTGATTATTAATTGTGAGGTTTGGCAATAGGTCTGTGTTCCGACGAGCGAATAGGATGCACTTGGTTTTTTGTGTGGATAGCTGCCATCCATAAATCTTCAGCTTTGAAAGTATTTCGGAGATAGCCACTTGTAAATTGTTTTGAATTGTTTTTATGCTCTTACCTCTTGTGTAAATTACAAGATCATCAGCGTATAGGCTGGCATGCACTGGTGCTGCTATCGTTGAAGCAATTTCATTAATAGCCCCTAGGAATAAGGTTACACTCAATACAGATCCCTGAGGTGTTCCGTTTATTTGGACATGGTCCTCCGAAAATGTTCCGTTGATTTTAACATTGAAAATTCTATCTTTCAGGAAATTATTGATGAAATTGAATATATTGCCT
The DNA here is from genome assembly GCA_910591675.1 of Galerucella calmariensis. Classification (NCBI taxonomy): domain Eukaryota; kingdom Metazoa; phylum Arthropoda; class Insecta; order Coleoptera; family Chrysomelidae; genus Galerucella; species Galerucella calmariensis. Next base: position 3,114 of record CAJUYG010005332.1, on the reverse strand, counting down.
TGCAGACCTTTTGATGCAAACCATTCAAGTATTCCATGTTTCCAAACAACATCATACGCCTTACTGATATCGAAAAAACTTGCCACGCATAATTGTTTATTTGCAAAACTTTCATGAACAAATGATTCAAGTTGAATTAAATTATCCGTTGTGGAACGATTTTTCCTGAAACCATTTTGTATATTGGTCAGACAATTGAATTTTTCCAAGAACCACATCAATCTTTTATTTATTATTTTTTCTAGTAATTTACACATTGTACATGTTAGAGCTATAGGTCGATAGGAATTGGGATCTGATTTTGGACTTAACGGTTTTAGTATTGGGATAATTGTTGCTTTAGACCATACAGATGGAAAGGTATTTTTAAGGTAGATTTGATTGAATATGTGCAAGAGATATTGTTTACCCTTATAAGGTAGGTTATGGATGAAAGCAAACGGTATATCATCTGGCCCGGGTGAGGAATTTTTACAACTTGACAAGGCATCACAAAGCTCTTCTATTTGTATGGGAGAATTTATACTTGGCTGTGGATTAACTTGGAATTGGATATTCTCTATCTCTCTGATTTGTTTGGAACGTATAAATTCTTCAGTGTAGCTTGTGTCACTACTATTCCTTTCGTATATATCTGCAAGGGTATTTGCTATCTCTAGAGGCTGGCTATAAATATTATTGTCGTGAACTAGGTGATTAATACTATGGCTTTTGCTTGAGCCACCTTTTATTCTCCGTATTTTTTCCCAAACAGTGCTGCTTGGTGTTGAACTATTTATAGAAGAAATATACTTCATCCACGAGTCCTTCTTGCTCTTTTTTATGGTCCATCTAGCTTTAGCTCGTAGTTCTCTGAATTTTAGGAGGTTCTCATTTGTTTTATGTCTTTTGTAGTGGTTGAAGGCACTATGGCTAGCTTTAATAGCTTCATTACAATTTTGGTTCCACCATGGAACAGGTACTTTTGTTGTTCGTTTAGTTTTTCCCACTGCAATATTAGCAGCGTCTATTATTAATTCTGTAAATGACTTCACTACTCCATCAATTGGGTCTTCTTTGAAATCAGTGATATGCTCTTCTATATAAGTGGAATAAAGTTCCCAGTTTGCGTGACTGATTTTCCATTTTGGAATGAAATTGTTATGTTTAGTTTGTGTGCTCTTTATTATGATGGGTGTATGATCACTGCCAAAGGGGTGCTTCTCTGTTTCGAAGGACAATTTTGCACTCAAAGATGTGTCGCATAGGGAGAGGTCTAAAGTACTACTGCTTCCACTGCGGGAGTCGAAGTATGTTTTACTGCCATCATTTAGTAAGAAGAGATTGTTATTGTCAATGAAGTTTTCCATGACGATTCCTTTAGGATTTGTGGAGTCACATCCCCATACACTGTTATGACTGTTAAAGTCTCCTATAATTAATCTGGGTTTAGGGATCTGGTTGATAATGTAGTTCATCTCGGGAACAGAAAAGTCTTTATTTGGAGGTATGTAGAAATTGGTTATGTGAAGTTTGCAGAAACTTTGTATTTCTACTGTACATACTTCAAAGTTGTTTTGTACCATTTTTATTTCTTTGCATTCAAGGGACTCGTGGACAAAAGTACTCACCCCTCCACTTGCTCTGTTGGCATTCTTCCGGATATGGTGGAAAGCTTTGTAATGTTTCAGAGAGCCTTTTTGTTTCTCTGTGAAATTAGTTTCCTGGAGACATATTACTGAAGGTTTGTATTTATTAATTAATACTTGCAGCATTTCAAATTGTGGCCTGAATCCATTTATATTCCACTGTATAATTAGTGTGTTGGTCATATTAAATTTGGAATAGTTATTGTGTTGTTGAGCAAAAATAAATAGTGGGTAATAAATTAATTATTTGAAGATATCCCTTGAGATGAGTGGTCACTTTCTGTATCAGAGTAATCTGGCTGTAGGTTATCGTGTATTGCAACTAAGTTTTTTGTTAATATCTTTTTCAGCTTCGTGTTCCTACTTTTGATACTTTTGTGTTCCAAATAAGGGTATATTTTAGTCAACATATTTATCAAACCCTCTATATCTTCTGTGTACTGACGTGCAACACTTAAGATATCCTTAGAGCCTTTCGTGTTTTCATAAAAGTCTTTCAGTTCTGCATATGTAAGAGGATATAGGGATGGGTTCATTTCAATATGCTTTTTAAGGGGAAGGACTTGTTCTTCAAGAGTTGTACTTCTTTTAATTTTTTCCGGAAATTTGAAATCAGTTTGAGTTTTTGTTGGGGCCTCCTGTTTTTTGATTATTTTTCCTTGATGCTGAAATTCTTTTGGAACATTCATTGATTCATCATCAGTTGGAGTTTGGATTTCATCGTAGGTTCGTTTTGATGTAGATTGGAGGATGTCCATAGAGGGCTCGTCAGGTTGGTTTGGAGTTTGAGTTGCAGGTTCATTGAGTGTATTAGGGGTTGCTGTAGAAACGTCTCGTGACGATTCTGTTTCATTAGGGTGAGATATACTGGTTTGAATCAATGCTGTACACTGGGTAGCTATGTGTCCTGGCTGTTTGTATTTAAAACAGGTCAGGTCATCACTCGATAGAAATATTCTGTAGGTGGTATTATCAAATGTGAGATTAAGAGATTCTGGAATAACACTAGCAGTTGGTAGAGGAGAAATATAAACTTGCCGGCGGAAACTTAGGACGTGAGCATATTCTGGGTTAGGGATATTACTACGAAGGAAATTAATTGGGGATAATAGCTTTAGACCTTGGTTTTTCAGTTCATCTTCTATAAGTGCGTGTGGGATCGATGGACAGACGTTGGATATAATTACACGTACTGCTGGGGTTATAAGACGTCTAGCCGAAATAAATTGGTCGTTGATTACTATACCACCAAAATTTTTCAGGAATGTGTTAACAACTTCAGTAGACGACAAGTAAACGCAAATCCTATTGTTAGAAATTTTGGAGCAAAATATTATATTTTTAGGGCCAATTAACTTTCCGATGGCAATTATATAATCTGCAAAATTGATATTTTCTGTAGCATTTAAAATGATAGCTTGCTTTTTATCTGGAAATACGGGACGGATATCTTGGCTGGTCACACTTGCATAACTATTGGAGGAAA
>CAJUYG010005331.1:0-14150 GCA_910591675.1 Galerucella calmariensis | reverse complement strand
AAAAAAGCAAGTAATAATAAAAAAGTGTGGTTAGAGTATTTTGGAATATATCTAATTCGTATACGGAAAATCAAATTCGCCTAGTTTGACCCATTCGATGTCAAATTCGTATAACAAAAGTCGCATACCGATTTCAAGAATACAAATGCTTGATTTTATTCGAATTTTTTCCGAATATCGCCAAACCCGTATACGGATTTATTTCAAGAATTGGGTCCCAGACTGATGTCCTAACATATAAAATACGAACGAAAACCGAAATCCATACGGACGCGATCACTAAACGATTGATACTGTCCAAAGTCGCGACTGTCTTTGACCCGTTAGGCTCAGTGAGCCCATGTATAGTCATTGCCAAAGTTCTCCTGCGAAAATGATGGGCTCAAAGCATTGATTGGGAACAAAGGGTACCAGATGAAATTAACACCACGTGGAATAATTAGTATTCACAATTACATGAATTGAATTCTCCAAACATCCCTCGTAGAATCGTGTATAACAACCTGGTATATGTAAGTTTACATGGGTTTGCTCCGAGTCTAGTTATGGATCTTGCGTTTATGTCATATCTAGAAATGCATCAGGTCATAAATTAAATCTCTTATGCGCTAAGACGGAAGTTGCACCCGTGAAATCGTTAAGTATACTGCGATTAGAGTGTAATAACGCGGCGTTAGTAAGTATCAGCCCAGCTCATTGCTAAGGTGATAAAATCACTTAACATAACATTTGAGGACGTGTTCTGTTGGACAGACTCGACAATTGTTTCGGGTTGGTTGCGGACACCCCCAAACACTTTAAAACCGTTTGTTGCCAACAGTTGCCAATCGTGTGTCCGACATTCAAAAAGTGACAGAAACCTTCCATTGGAAACACGTACCTACACAAGAAAACCCAGCGGACATAGTCTCACGCGTTCTAAGTCCATACCAGTTAAAGGCAACCACATTGTGGTTTCACGGCCCAGTTTGGATGACAGAGGACCAGAGCGAATGGCCACACGACCCAATTTATAAGGTGGATATGTCAGAATGGAAAAAAATCTGTTCAGTCTCTACATTTACTCGTAGTCCTTCCTCCTTCGAAAGTTTCCCTAATTTTAATAAAACTAAACGAATTTTTGCGTATTACTGTGTCCTGAGATTTCTCAAAATTTGCAAACTTAACCGGAAGCCTGTCAACTGTCTTATTTAACTGTTGATGATACAACATATTTAGTCTACATCCGTTCATGGATAATCAAGGAATTTTAAGGGTCTGACTAATTCCGATTATGCCTACTCAAAGAAACACCCCATTCAAATGTCGCCCAAGTACCATATAACAAAGATTATTTTTCAGGAGCAGCACGAAAAAGTATTGCATGCCGTACCTCGAATGCTTTTATCTAATTTAAGGGACACATTTTGGCCAATTTCCGGCCGCAATTTAGCTAGAATAACAGTACAAAAATGCGTAAAGTGTGCCAGATATCTTGCTCAGATGTTTCAACCAATTATCGGTGACTTACCAGAAGGTCGCGCTCGACCATCAACTCCATTCAGTATAGTAGAAGTGGACTATGCTGGTCCATTCACAATGAAAGACAAATGCGGTCGTGGTTGTAAGTCCATCAAATGTTGGATAGCTTCATTTATTTGTTTTAAAACACGCGCTATTCACTTGAAGGTCGTACCTACTATCTTCAAGCTCTGACGATTTTCTGCAAGCCTTCAATCGTTTTATAAGTCGTCGTGAAAAACCAAATGAAGTTTTCTCAGACAACGTAACAAATTCCGTCAAGGCAAATCGAGAATTGAAAGAATTTGGTACTTTTTTGCAAAATAACCAAGCCATTATAGGTAGTTAAATAGCAAATCAAGGTATAGTTTATTTACGATAACAAGACGATGACGTTGCAAAACAAAATATTGTGATGTTGAGAAGCTTTACTTTTTTTCTTTGCTTAACGAAAACTAGATAAGTCAATCTGATGTTAGATTGACATTTACATTTAAATATGTAACAATAATATTAATAATAATGAATACGAATAGCGAATACTACTACTCACGTCTCTTACACCAGTAAGCGGGAGAAGCAGGCCCCCATTTCGGCATTCTCGTTCAATATAGCTCAACAAAGATGTTACCATCTCTTGACATTTACTGTTTAGCTGCTTCGGCATTTTATTAACTACATACCGCAGATTTGTCTAAATAATTGGTTATTTGAATACTGTGTTTTTTTAATCTCGAAGAGACAATGAATTTGAAAGCCCCCAAAAAACTTGTAAATATTAGACGACGATCGAATGTCAATAAACATCAAAACAAATTGGGGAATTTTACCAGTTGATCTGACAACGTCTTGAAGTTTTGCCAACCCGTTAGCTCTAAATTGCCATTGCAGTTGAGGATTAATTGTATTTACGGTTGGTACATTAATATTTATTCTGGTAAGCAGGAAAGTAACTAATGTCGGGGAGTGTAGACAAGTAGTGTTTTTAGTGGACTGTATGTTTGTAGGAAGGTGGTTGTTGACATCTGAATCTACTACCACTGACCACGAAAGAGTAAACTAACTACGAGGATGTCACTAATAGCCAGTTCTATTTCAATCGATCTTTAATGAATTAGATTCCTAAGATCTTTACATAAACAAAAAGAGACATATGAAATTGTAGAACTATAACTGTGAAATCCACAACTTGGCAACACTGTTAGGTTATGGTTTCGCGCTTAAAATGTAACGAACAACTTGTATATTAAACACACTGTACTTTACAAGAAAGCAATATATAAGCAAATATTATACACTTAAATTGGGTAGGTACTTGAGAATTAATAACCGTAAAGTGGGTAATTTACTTTAGTTGAAAAAGAGATAGACGCACCGGCTTTATTTTCTATAAAGAACACGGCACCAACCACGTGTTGGATATTAATTAGATTGGAATAAGTACTTGTTACATACTTGGCAATACGCACACACGCACTATAAATACTTGAATCTCGACGGTTATAGAGTGGGTTGTTTTATGATAAAACTAATGTGAGTAGACATCACTGCACAGCGAGGGTGCTTTTCGAAGGTCTCAGTGCTACTGACTGGAAACAGTGTTGGTAGGGATGCGTCACCGACTGCGCAGGTTTCAGGGTGGATGTACAGGGTGTCCCTAAATTTGTATTTAGCACAGTTGGGATTACACAGCAAATTCCAACAACTAAAAATGACATCATCGTCTTTTTATCGTAAAAATTCTATATAAAGTGGCACTTCATACCGACACGATTCACCTCATTTTGGAGGTATTTGGGAAGCGGGAGTGAAAAGCTTAAAATATCTCCTGAAACGTATTCTGGGTAACAATATAATTTTCTTTCTTCTTCAAACTTTATTAATCCGTATCGAAGCTATACTCAACTGGCGTCCCATCACTTTTTTAAGTTCCAATCCTAATGATCTAACCATCTCATTTCCTTATAAGCAAGACAATTACATCAGCACCCGAACCGTCATGCATCTACATTAAAGACAACCGTCTAAATAATTATCAGATGTTAAGCAAACTATACGAATACTTCTTGACTTCTGGCTCCAGTTGAATTCGTTAATTCCCAATTATTAAATATATAAATAACCAATACTCTTAATTCTTTATTTAGGCTAGTCGACAATATTTACCTTATTAAATAGTTTTCAATTAATATTTTATCAGCATATTATATAACTATATAAACGACGTTGTAATAAAATATCTAGTTAGTTCGTATTTGTAAGTAAAACAGGGTTTTTCATTATTTATAATAAAGTCTTTTCAAAAAGTAACTTTCAGTGAACAAACTCTTAATTGGCGCAGTCAGTAGAAAGTGGAAGAGCCCTTAGTGTCCCTCTTCGATTTTTAAAGCGTTTATACACTCGAAACGAACCACATGAAAATTATCCGAAGATTCTGTGTAAAAGAATCCGAAGTACATTTCAACTTAATAAAAGTAAGAAGAACAAATAAATGAATTCTGTGAAAAAGAATAAAGTGACAAAAATAGTTAATTCAAGTAGATTAACTTTAAAGTTAAAAAGGAAAAAGTGAATACAGTGCAAAACATAATAAAATGAAGTGTCGCAATAGTTTTAAAATAAAATGAGTACCAACAAAAAGTGAGTTATTTAAAACAAAGTAAATGGAGTGCTAAAAATAATGAAAATTGAATGCTCATAGTTCTAAAATCAAGTGATTGCAACTTTCAGAAGAAACTAGTGACCAACACATGCAACTCAGCATCATCATCACTCTGTAAGCATACTTATGTCAAATTCAGACCAACAAGAAGATCTACTGATACGACTAACAATTCCAATTCCACGAGTAAATTTTACGGCTCCCACCAACCGCTCTACTCTTCGACCACCGGTCCTTAAAGTTAATATTCCTAGACTTGTAGTAACAGATCCCAATACCCCTGTAAGACAAATCCCCGACAACCATACAGTAACAATGCCTGAATTCGATATCAAATATCTTCCCGTTTTCTCAGAATTTGACGGAAATCCAAATGAACTGTATAACTTCATAGATGTCGCCACCAGACTCCTCAACTACTACTGGAATGTCACCGAACCAGAATGCTTCCTGAACCAGATGCTTACGACTGGGATATCAAGCAAACTTAAAGGAAGAGCAAAAGAAGTTGTATCCATTTACGGATGCTCCGAATGGATTTCAATCAAAAATACACTGATCCTAAACTTCGCAGACCAACGGAACGAGAACTCCTTAACTAGAGATCTAGTAAATCTACGCCAACCGCCAAACGAAAATGCGCAACAATTTTACGAGAAAGTTAAGGGACTTCTGAACACGATTTCTAACTACATACAATTGCATAATGATGAGGCAAATATTAAATAAAACAAGAAGCAGTTCTTCCACCAACAAGCCCTAACGACATTCTAGCCGGTCTAAGAGAACCTCTTGGATCTACGATAAGAGCCACGAGACCAACAACATTAGCCGATGCTATTCAATTCATTCAAGAAGAAAATAACATCAGATATCTCCAAAGAGGAAACAGCTCCCAACAACCATTGCAAGTCCAAACAGAGCAACAAAGCCTTTGGCACACCAACCCAGTACGTTATCTCAATAGCAACAGCAGCCCGCACGTTTTAGACCACAATGGCAACAACTATCACATCACAACCAACGCCCTTTAGACCACAATGGCAACCGAACACTTTTAAACCACAGCAACAACTACAACAATATGTAAACAGACCAAAGCCACTCTTACAACCACCAATATGCCATCCCGGCCACAAACTAATTTATGGACAAACAGGCAATCACCAACAAACTTTCCTAGGTCATCCCCAATGAGTACTACGACAAGAGCAGCATCTCAATACAAGAGTATACCTATACAACAGAATACTCCAAGATTTGTTTCCGAATAATTATTCAATATCGAACAGTACGATGAATCTTGTGGATATGACACAAACGAGTTATATGAAAGCGGGTAATTTGAAAATCAAGACAATCAGATCAACGACGCATGCGATCAAGCAGAATACACCTCAGTGTTCAATACGATGGTGAAGGAAATGTTCTCGACCATCCCTTTCAAAACACAGAAACATAGTCGAGCTCCATTCATTCGTCGACAAAAAAGAGCTTCCCTACATAACTATTTCTGACCCTCCACTCAAACTCTTAATCGACACGGCAGCAACAAAATCATTCCTTAACCCAGATATAGCTTTAAACTTTCACAAAAATCAAATGAATTACGAGCCATTTGTCGTCACCTCCATTTTTCAAAACCACTCCCAAGACTATCGTGCAGAAATCCCTATCTTCTCTGAGTTCAAATCAAATATTGCTCCCAAATTCTACCTTTTCAAATTCCACAAAACTTTCGATGGCCTTATGGGCCTAGATAACCTCAAAATACTCAAATCAAATCTGAACTTCCCAGATTCAACATTGACTACTGAAAATGCAGTACTTCCCATCCAATATTATGAAACCAATAAAACCCAATTCTACACCATCCAACTTGAACCACAAACAATAACGCAAGTTCGACTACCAGTAAAAGAATCAGAAGGCACTATTTTATTACCCAGGCAACAAATCGACGGTGCAATCTTGAGAGAAACCCTCAGCACCGCTTGCAACTAGCTTGCATGGAGAGAGGTCATCAATAATACAGATGAAACCATTCAAGTGGCATTAACGGAACCAGTAAAAAGCCACCCCATCTATCTTGAAGAGTATCATATCTACTCATCCGACATCCTGCCTCAAGAGCAAACGATAACTTCGAATATCGACTCACTTCTAAGAACAGATCATCTGAATCCAGAAGAAGAAAAACATGTAAAACAGCTCTGCAAAAAATTCTCCGATGTCTTCCATTACCCAGATACTTAGCAAACATTCACTAACCAAGTCAAACACAATATTAAAAAGGACAGATGAAATTCCAGTCTATACAAAATCATATAGATACCCACATATTCACAAAGGAGAAGTTAGAAAACAAGTGTCATCAATGCTGGACCGAGGAATAATCAAGCCAAACCAATCACAGTGGTCATCACCGATTTGGGTTGTTCCGAAGAAACCCGACGCCACTGGAAAAATTAAATGAAGAATCGTTGTTGACTACCGCAAGATCAACGAAAAGACCATAGATGACCGATACCCGATACCAAATATAACGGATATCTTAGATAAACTTGGAAGATGTCAATATTTCTCAACCCTTGATTTAGCAAGCGGATTCCATCAAAAAGAAATGGCAGAAGAAGACATCCAGAAGACAGCCTTCAACGTCGAGAACGGCCACTACGAATATGTTAGAATGCCTTCTGGCCTGAAGAACGCTCTAGCAACCTTCCAGCGAGTAATGGACAACAAGTGATGAAGACCCATCAAACCCAAATCAAAGCTTGAATGATAGAGAAGATGCCGAAACTAGTCACACTGCACAAGAAAACCCTATACTGGGAACCCTATAAGCGAACACCCTTTAAACCATTATAACAACCAAATTATTCTAAATCTTGTTAACCATAGTCCAGCAGAACCAATAATGGAAGAAATATTTGTTAAAGAAGACTCCATGTGCAACTCGACAAAGGAAATCTCGAAAATAGCATTTTCAAGATATTTAAGGAATACTTGGATCCAAAAAAGAAGTACACACTACTCTGAAAGGACGATACTACATATACAGTCTTGTGCAATGTTATAAGAGAAACTTTCAAACATTCAGCATACGATTTAGTGAAATGCAACTATTTATTAAAGGATATTAATAACACTATCACCGAAAAGACAATTATAAAAGATTGTCATGAAGGAAAGACCAATCATAGAGAAATAAAAGAAACTGAGCTGGAAATCCGGAAACATTACTACTGGCCTACGCTGAAAAAGGACATAGAAGGAATAATAAATTTATGTGATACCTGCTAAGTCAGTAAATATGATCGACATCCTAACAAACCGAAATTCATGTTGACTCCAACACCAACAGAAATTATCCATATATATATATATATATATATATATATATATATATATATATATTCCAAGCAAATGGTCGAAAGTTTCTCACCATAGTGAGAAAGTGCCCTATTACTGACCACTTAAGCAAATATTTTAGACATCATGTAGTGCAAAATATGTACTAAACGATCTATAGCTTTTTTAAAAACTGTTCCAAATAGATCTAATCTTCTACTTTTCAAAAAGTCATGTAAATTTCGAATAAATTATATATAAATAAAATAAATACCATTTAAAAGGCAAAAAATACAAAGAACCAATTTATGACCATTACCAAAGGTCTCATAACCAATTCCTAACCGCTCAGTATACCAAATATTGACTTCAGGTATTCACTTAGTATTAAAAAGCGTCTTCTAAATCATGAGTTTATTCATAAAAAAGTAAATAAAATAAAATTTTCAAGAACTATTAAAAACAGTGTTCCATCAAAATTAATGAAAATATTTTAGCAAAACTAAAACAATAATTTGTGAAAAAAAAATTTCTCATTAAACCAAATAAACAATATTCATTCAAGTATTTATTGCACCTATGTAGCAATTATAGAGTTTGCATTTCGGAAACACAGTAAATTCCTCGTTTGTTCAAAATCTTTGGTTCATTAATTTTTCTTATCACCTCATCACTTCTATACCAAATCATGTCTGGTGGATTTGGCCACTTCCAATCTGAACCACTTTGGTTCATTGCACTAATCTTGTATTCCTTTTCTTGTTCTTCTTCTTTGATTTCCAAAATTTTTCCCGAAAAATTTTCGGTGTTATAGAACACCACGCAATAGTCCTCAACAGAATAGATTGTGTCTAATTCCTTTTCTTTATTGTTTTTTGCAACGGAATCATTATCTTTTAATGAGCCCTCTTCCGTCATCCTTTTGTCGTTTTTTCTTTTCGGTATTTGTTTTGATAATGTCTCTTTGGTATCCTTCATTTTTTCAGCTCTTTTAAATTTTTCCTCTTTTCTAACTGTCTTTTCTTCCATTTTTTAGTGGGCCGACCATTAGAAAAAGGGTTGTCCCTTTTCATGTTCTTGAATAAGAGTTTGATACTATCAGCTAACTGCTCTCTTGTTGCCGGAAAACCCCTTTTGCTAATGCATATTAACCATTTCACTAATTGGTTTTCCTCATATTCAGTTAAAAAGTTGGCTGGCCCGGGTCTTCCCTCCATTGGTAATTTTTCTGTTCTCTTATAAATAAGAGTTGTTTTAGGAATGCTGAATGCTTTGCTAGCGTTTCCATAGTATATATATATAGCATTTCTTCAGTATATAATGATCGTTTCTTTGAACCAGTAGGCATTCTAACGAAAAAAAATCAATTTTAAAACTTCAACAGCAATTTTACTTTAAGCCTCAAATTTAAAGTCAGTTCTAAAGGGTTTCTATTCAAAATAATGGAATTTTGGTCTACACATTTCGTTATAAACTAGAGACTTGGCAACTTTGTGTTCGCTTAAAAAACACATGACGTGGATGACAACATTGTTGTCAGCATGTTTGTTTCCAAGAAAAATCTGAAATCGGTATTCTAATAAATGCCAAATCAAATCGTGATCAGTTTCCTTACCATAAGGTGACCTGTATAATAGGTTTTTTTTTTATTCTGTTATTTAACGTCGGTCTATTTCTGCGACTGAGACTAATCACCGACGCCGGGAGCACTCTACCCCTAACCGGAAATTTTGGCGAACCCACTAGTGTTCCAACCAGTGGTAGCGTTCTTTAACGAGCCCAACATCCATGGACTCGGGATCTCGGTTTTACGTCTCCTCCGAAAGACGGCATATCTACATTATACCTCGTGCTCATTGGTATAATGCCTGCGAGCTGTAATATGCTAGTCCGCTGCAGGCTGTACGGGCCCTGTACGAAGGTTTTCCCTGGCATGGTCGTCACCCATCCAAGTACTAACCATGTCCGACCTTGCTTGACTGTAATTATCGCATCAAACGCGTTCCACTACAGTGCTGGGTCGTCGCCCGAATAATAGGGTTCTCTTTCAAATCATGTTTCTTTTTATTTCAAATACCAAGTTCAAAGTCAGTTAATGGTTTAAAAATGGTTGATATAAATTAATCCGATATTTGAGGAAAAAAATGTGGTTTTTCTCCTAAATTGGGAATGGAATGACTTAACTTGTAAATAGATTCAGAACCGATGTGTGACCTACACGAGACCAAATTATGATCACTTCTCTTGCCAAAAATTGACCTGAATATCAGAACAGTATATTAAATCACTTTTATTTCGGTGCTACATCTCCAAATCAGAGTCACTAAAAGGTTACCGAATTTTTAATTAATACTGTTCAATATTAAAAAATAATTCATGTAATCTTGCTCCTGAAACTAGGATTAAAATGATTTTATTTGTAAACAGACTTGGAACCGATGTGTGACCAACACGAAACCAAATTTATGATCAATTTTCATCCCATAAACTGACCTAATTTTTACAGCCTCAACATTTGTACAATTTTAAATGAAACATGAACATTATTTGGTCTTAGAGAGCCGTAGTCCTTTATTTTTAACATGTTGTGATGGGACACCAAGTTTTTTTGACAGTAAAAATGTAAACTTAAAAAAATATATCATCTATCAAAACCAATTAGTGACCCTCTGGTCAGTATTTGGAACATAATTTAATTTCAGGTGCCAATAATTGACCAAGCTAATTTTTGGAAATTAATTTGATATTCACGTTCCCAGCTAATGTAAATCGTTAAATATATCCTCTTTAATAGTACAGAATATTAATTTGACAAATATATTCACTCACTTTGCTGTTATTCGCCACTCACCAAAAACACATGTGTTAACTCGACAAGTACTCAGAACAGTCTGGATGCAATCCTCCCCTACCACCGAACATTTAGAATCATTTCGCGGCAAATTCAAACATATTTGAAAAAAAAAGGATGATTAAATTGAAATTAGACATATTTAGAAACTAATATAATAACATATCTTATATGTTCATGTGAAAAAAATCTTATTTTATACCGTTATACAAAAAATCGCTCACTATTTGGTTACTGGTCACTAATTGGTCCTTCACCTTAATTGATTCCTTCTTGAAATACGGCCAAGCATACCAAATAGAAGGCTCCAACGCAGTTAATGTACTAAACGCATTTTTACTCTTCATCACACATCATGGACTTCCACAACTGATCGTAGCAGATAATGGAACTGAATTCAAGAATGGGCTAATGCAAGAATTCGTAGATACACACAAAATCAGTATCCACTACACCACTCCAGACAATACACAGTCAAATGGGATGATCGAGCGTTTTCACTCCACAATACTAGAACATTTGAGAATATTAAGAGAAAAAAAGAAATCTCTCAACATCAGAGAACAAATGCTATATGCCATACTCGGCTATAACAGTTCTATCCACTCTGTTACTCAACACCGACCTATAGAAATTTAAAATGGCCATCTAAACTCTCAAGATCCGTTTGATATCGACATTCATAGGAATCTAATAAATAACTACACCCACGATTGTATTTTGTCGTATTTAATAAATTTAACAAAATTAACTTAATATTAACATTGACATGAAATTGTTGAAATATAGATGAATTGTTATATATAGAAAATGAACTATCTTGTCTTTCTATTGTATTGTTTGAGTTCTTTTATATATCTAACTTTTTGAAAAACCACTTGTTTTGTTGGTGGTGAAGGTTGAATGCCGGCAGTCAGGCGCCAGCGAAGAGTCGGGGGGTTGGAACCTATTAGAAGCTTTGAGGCGTTGCCAGAGTTCCTTTTTTTGTCAATTGATAAAAAACTAAGTTGGCGGAAACAACGATCACAAAAAGAAGATAACCGAAATTTACAAAGAAATCAACAAAAAAATACAAGATGCAAAGGAGAAGGTTATAGAGAAAAAAAACGAAAAACGCCAAGCCCCTCTAACATATAAACCATTTTCTATAATATATACAAAGGAATTGTTGAATAGAAATAAACTTCTACCAAGATTCTCCTCAAAATCCATTAAACAAGACAACACCGTAACAATTGATACACCAAACACGACAGTACACAAGAAAAATATAAGACATCAACCTAGTAAAATAACCAATCACAGCCGTATATTACAGATGTACCTTCAGCATGGCTTAAGAGGTCCGAATCCAGAACCTCCAAGAAAACCCAGGGATTCTACCCCTCAAGCTAGGAGTAGCCAGAATTCAGACGAGCCCGCATGACTCTATTTACTACATCCAGCTACGTCCCATTGCCGAAGGAATAGAAATGCTACAGACACAATATCATGAAGTTACGAAAGCCATTCATAAAGGACTTAGCCACCCTTATTTTGGAAATTTACAAAATTTCGGCCAAAATTTACAAAATACATTAGCAGCCGTAACAAAAAAACTCCAATCTATTTATCCATCGTTCAAACAAAAAAGATTAACGGACTAGGAAGTATCATTAAATGCATATTTGGAAACTTGGACCAAGAAGACGCTGAAAAATATAACCAAGCCATCTCTTGTAACGCGTTTTCTTCCTATGCGTGGTCTTCTACCAGACTAACACGTCAATATGGACACCCCTGACGTAAAATCTTAAAACGAAATGCTCGGGCGCCAGATTTTTAACGTGGTTTGCTCCACGGCCCCTTGACCCTTAGCGTCAAGAGTTCCAGATAGCCTCAGATGGAGGTTACGGATAATTCCAGGGGTCTTGTTGAACTTGCTTGAATCAACCAATCTCAAATTCCCAACCCGGATGAATTAAATATCGGTTTGGTTTCAACTAACGATTTAATAATGGAATAAATAGAAATTTTTCCTTTGCTATAATATTACTCTGTGGTCTATGGTAGTTATAAATCTACAAGGACGGAAAAACTAACGGGAAAATGAAATGGGCGGCCGTAAAAGTCTAAGCGGATCAGATTATTTAATACGGCAAATCTGCCAGGCAATCGAACCAGCGTAACTGAGCCACAAGACAAGTTCGATCCACCCTTCCGATTTGAAAGGAAAGACACGGGAATAAAAAAACAAATTTACCGGTTTAAAAAAGAAACGTTTGTAATATGCCGGGTAAACGAACAAGCGTAACTGAGCCACAAGACAAGTTCGAATATCCCTTTGGATTTGAAAGGAAAACACGGAAATACAAAAAAAAAATTTACCGGTTCTTAAAAAAAAGCGTTTGTAATCTGCCGGGTAAACGAACAAGCGTAACTGAGCCACAAGACAAGTTCGAATATCCCTTTGGATTTGAAATCGAGACGGTGCACTACTATTCCAGCATTAAGGAAATAAATTAATTTTATGAGGTTCAACTAATATCACTTATCGACACAAATAGTCAGAATAACTCGGGAATAAAAAATGAAGTATCAAAATACTTGATAGTATAGATAGAATGTATATAAATAAAACACATAAACCCTCAATAGAGAGCCGGCGAATATTCAATAAGCACTAATTACCTATTTAGCAATGTAAAAAAAAACAGTTTTCTAGAACAAATGAACTTTTATTCACAGCGGTATTACTGAAAAAAAAAAACGAGTTTCAATTCGGGAAGTAAAAAAAATATCAAACTTATTTACCATTAAAACTAAGGACTCCAATAAAACAATTTTCCCAAAACAAATCACAAATCTTCAATTTTGCCGGCTAGTTGCAAAAAAAACTGAACAAAGTAAAAAAAATCAATCGGTCCGGAAATATAAAAAAGGTAGAACGTGTCGCGGGACAAACGGTAGGAACTTTAGTTCCTTTTAAGCAAAAATTATGTAATACATTTTGACGTTATAGATAAACGAGTTGCATATTCTTTGGTGGTCGAGTAGTAAGCATACCAGACTCTCACGCGGTAGACCCGGGTTCGATTCCCCGTGAAGGAGTTGTTTTTTTATTGTTAATTTTATTTTTAAATATTTATTCTGCTTGTTATTAATAACGACAACAGGTAGACGTTTGAAATATTTAGCAGAATATTCATTATTATAGATAATGGTACGGTACCCTTCATGAGGGAGTCCGACTGGCAACATCTACTTATAACAGCATCGCATATTTAAAAAAGGAAACCGTAGCATTATACAAATTGGACATTCAAGAACTGTACGTTTACCACAAAATTAGTGGAAACATAAAATTGAATTGTTAAATTTTTAATTTGTACAGTTTATAGAAATTTTTATTTTCTAGATTTTTTCTTAAGTGGGTCGTAGAAAAAATATGCTGTTCGACTCGTGTGAATTGCCCATATCGCACTTGAACGATTGAGCACTCCGCCTACGGCGTCGTGCTCAACTTCGTCCTCGTGCGATATGGCCATCATATGCTCACTAGTTGCACAAACTACTATTTCTTTCAAAATATGCCACATTTAAAAACAACCTGCCAAATGTCAAATCAATTTATCCATCCATTTTAAAGTTATCGAATTAAAGCATTCAAGTTTTCAAAATTTCAACACCCTGTATTTCGAAAAGTAAATGTGCTAGACCCCTTAATCGCGCAAAAAAAATTATGGAAATAATAATGAAAATTTATCCGAACAAATTCAAGTAGATCACCAGCACTGCGAATAC
>CAJUYG010005328.1:0-14159 GCA_910591675.1 Galerucella calmariensis | reverse complement strand
ATATCTTCGTGATAGTCCCCCGTGCGTTTTGAAATAAAAGTTAATAAACTGGGTTGTTTGGAAAATCCCTCTCAATAATCGAATAATCTGTAAATAGGTGTAATCGTATTAAGCCGATTACAGTAGGCCACTTGCCATTTAAAATTTCTGAGAAAAATTCCCCAAACACTACATATAGGAGTAATACAAATAAAAAATATTCATTTTGCTTCTTTGAATTTAATAAAAATTGTAACGATATTTTGCTATCTTGACTTTAATTAATTTTTGGAACTTTAGTTCTTTATGCCAGGTTATGTTTGAGCGACCGGGGGTCGCGACGCGAAAGATCTGACCGTTACGCGTTACGTTACGAAACGTTATGTTACATTTTTTCGTTATGTGCCTTGCGTGCTTGTGCCTCCTTAGTCCCTCTCTCTCGTTTACGAAGCAGCGATTCATAATAATAAAATGCTCCCAGCCGGATTTGAACCCGGGCCGCCCGCGTACAATGCAAGCATCCTAACCACTGAACCACCGATGCTATATTGAAATTCTATGCAAAGCTGGTATTCGCAGTGCTAGTGATCTACTTGAATTTGTTCGGATAAATTTTTACTATTATTTCCATAATTTGTTTTGCGCGATTAAGGGGTCTAGCACATTTACTTTTCGAAATACAGGGTGTTGAAATTTTGAAAGCTTGAATGTTTTAATTCGATAACTTTAAAATGGATGGATAAATTAATTTGTCATTTGGCAGATTGTTTTTAAATGTAAAAGGGCATATTTTGAAAGAAATTGTAGTTTGGGCAGGTTGTTTTTAAATGTAAAAGGGCATATTTTGAAAGAAATTGTAGTTTGTGCAACTAGTGTGGATATGATGGCCATGGCGCACGAGGACGAAGTTTGAGCACGACGCCGTAGGCTGAGTGCTCAATCGTTCAAGTGCGATACAGACAATCCACACGAGTCGAGCAGCATATTTTTTCTACGATCCACTTAAGAAAAAATCTAGAAAATAAAAATTTCTATAAACTGTAATAGGACCTAACTTCAAATTAAAAATTTTACAATTCAATTTTATGTTTCCACTAATTTTGTGGTAAACGTACAGTTCTTGAAATTTGTATAGGGCTACGGTTTCATTTTTTAAATATACGATGCTGTTTAAATATACGATGCTGTTCTAAGTAGATGTTGCCAGTCGGACTCCCTCATGAAAGGTTCCGTACCACTATCTATAATAATGAATATTCTGCTAAATATTTCAAACGTCCACCTGTTGTTGTTATTATTATCAAGCAGAATAATTATTTTTTGAAATAAAAGTAACAATTAAAAAAAAACTTTTTCACGGGAATCGAACCCGGGTCTACGGCGTGAGAGTCTGGATTGCTTACTACTCAACCACTGAGAGATATGAAAATTGTTTATCTATAACGTCAGATGTACCTATTACATAATTTTATAAAATCTGAGGTCTCCTCAAATACCTACCCATTTTATTCTGTTTTAAGTATTATTTGTTGGTAATTTGTACGGATTATTTCTTTCAAGTTTATCTTTGTAAATGAATATTCTTGATCCAGTGCGCTTCTATGAGAAACTTTGACAAGTTATTTTGACGTTTCTTTTAAATTGAAAAAAGATGAATGACGGATACTCAACTCGAATGCTGATTGGTGGATTTCATATACGTTCTAGGATGTATATGAAATTATATCCGTTTAGTTAACTGATGGCCTACATTTCCATTTTGTAAACTGTGCAGAATAGTAGTTTGTGCAACTAGTGTGGATATGATGGCCATATCGCACGAGGACGAAGTTTGAGCACGACGCCGTAGGCAGAGTGCTCAATCGTTCAAGTGCGATATGGACAATCCACACGAGTCGAACAGCATATTTTTTCTACGACCCATTTAGGAAAAAATCTAGAAAATAAACAATTGAATAAACTGTAAAATAAATATAAGTAAGTTGAAATTAAAAATTTCCAACAATTTATTCATAATCGTACCAATTCAATTTTATGTCTTCACTAATTTTTTGTTGTATTTTGTTGTACCTTTGTCTATAATATGAATATTCTGCTAAATATCTCAAGCGTCTACCTGTTGTCGTTATCAATATCAAGCAGAATTATTATTTAAAAATAAAATTAACAATTAAAAAAAAAACGTCTTCACGGGGAATCGATCCCGGGTCTGCCGCGCGAGAGTCTGGTATGTTTACCACTCAACTGAACTAGTTCAACGTCAGAAGTATTGAATAGTTTTGTAAGAGCTGATGTCCAACGATAGTCCCTTAAATACCCATTTTATTCTGTTTTTAGTATTTGTTATTAATTTAAACGGATTGTTTTATTCAAGTTTATTTTTGTAAATGAAAATGTTCAACAATTTTATTTATAATCGTACCAATTCAATTTTATGTCTTCACTAATTTTTTTGTGATAAACGTACAGTTCTTAAATGTACAATTTGTACAATGTTACGGTTTCCCTTTTTAAATATGCGAAGCTGTTATAAGTAGATGTTGCCAGTCGGACTCCCGCACGAAGTGTAGGTATCGTACCTTTATCTACAATAAATATGCAAAATACGAAATATTTCAAGCGTCTACCTGTTGTTGTTATCAATATCAAGCAGAATAATTATTTAAAAATAAAATCATTAATAAAAAAAAAGTTGTTTCATGGGGAATTGAACCTAGGTCTACCGCGTCATAGTCTGGCATGTTTACCACTCAACCACCGAGATCTATTATAAGGACATGTCCATCGGTAGCTCCTCAATTACCCATTCTATTCTATTTTTAGTATTTGTTATCAATTTATACGGACTATTTTATTTGTTCATTTTTGTAAATAAATATTCTTAATCCAGTGCTTCTGAGAGAGACTTTTTTGACAAGTTATTTTGACGTTTCTTTAAATTGAAAAAAAGATGAGTGACGAGTACTAAACGCGAATACTGATTGGTGGATTTCATATAAGTACATTCCAGGATGTATATGAAATCATAATATACGTTCGGTTAACCGATAAGGCCTACATTTCCATTCTTTAAACTGTGCAGGAAATGGATAATATACATATGGGTGTAGAAAAGATGGATAATATTTATGCGGGTGTAGAAAAAACATTTTTCAATTTTTGATCCAGTGGTGTACATTAGGGGTGGGCAAAATAATCGATCTATCGAAAAATAATCGATTAATCGGGTGATCAATTAATTTAATCGGGTGATTGATTAATCGATATATATTTTTTTGGAACTTTAGTTCTTTACGCCAGGTTATGTTTGAGCGACCAGGGGTCGCGACGCAAAAGATCTGACCGTTACGCGTTACGTTACGCTACGTTATGTTACGTTGCTTCGTTATGTGCCTTGCTTGCGTGCTTGTGCCTCCTTAGTCTCTTTCTCGTTTACGAAGCAGCGATTCATAATAATAAATATGCTCCTACCGGGATTCGAACCGGGCCGCCCGCGTGCAATGCGAGCATTCTAACCACTGAACCACCGATGCTATATTGAAATTCTATGCAAAGCTGGTATTCGCAGTGCTGGTGATCTACTTGAATTTGTTCGGATAAATTTTTACTATTATTTCCATAATTTTTTTGCGCGATTAAGGGGTCTAGCTACTTTTCGAAATACAGGGTGTTGAAATTTTGAAAACTTGAATGTTTTAATTCGATAACTTTAAAATGGATTGATAAATTGATTTGACATTTGGCAGGTAGTTTTTAAATGTAAAAGGGCATATTTTGAAAGAAATTGTAGTTTGTGCAACTAGTGTGGATAAGATGGCCATATCGCACGAGGACGAAGATGGAGCACGATGCCGTAGGCGGAGTGCTCAATCGTTCAAGTGCGATATGGACAATCCACACGAGTCGAGCAGCATATTTTTTCTACTACCCACTTAGGAAAAAATCTAGAAAATAAAAATTTTTATAAACTGTAATATAACTTCAAATGAAAAATTTTACAATTCAATTTTATGTTTCCACTAATTTTGTGGTAAACGTACAGTTCTTGAATGTCCAATTTGTATAATGCTACGGTTTCCTTTTTTAAATATAACTGGCCTGTTGGCTCTGCCAGTAACAAAAAAGTAGATGTTGCCAGTTGTACTCCCTCATGAAGGGTACCGTACCATTATCTATAATAATGAATATTCTGCTAAATATTTCAAACGTCTATCTGTTGTCGTTATTAATATCAAGCAGAATGATTATTTTAAAATAAAATTAACAATAAAAAAAATTCCTCGCCGGGAATCGAACCCGGGTCTAACGCGTGAGAGTCTGGTGTGCTTACTACTCAACCACCAAAGAATATGCAAATTGTTTATCTATAACATCAGGTGTGTTACATAACTTTTGCGTAACAGGAACTAAAGTTCCTACCGTGTGTCCCGCGACACGTTCTACCTTTTTTTAAATATAATTCATTGTAATTTATTTGTGACAATATTCAAAGTTTGAATTAATCTTCTTACAAAAAGAACAAAAATATATAAAATAATTATTGTTACAGATTGGTTTGTTTTCTATTATGAATAAACTGTGTTGCCTTTCTTTATCAAAATTACTAAAATTTATGTACCTCTATCACTTTTTTTAATTAAAATTAGTACATTCTGTTACCTCTGACCTAAATCGTATATTCTTTAGCATAGCTGCAACTCATTCGTTCAATACAAAATGTACCTTATATACCCTCTTAAAATATATTTTGGTACGTCTATGAAATCTACTTAAATGAATGATTTATTACTCCTTGTCCTTTCTATAAAGACTTTATGCGTTTTGTAGGAGAAGCTTTCTACGAGAGTGCTGCAGAATACCGAAACCCTATTCTCATGGGTAAGCCGTCATATTTCCCATAGGAGTCAAATCGAGAATCGTGACCCAGACCTGTTTAGTGATTTTGGTTAGTGTGATTGTCATGGTCCATTCTTCTTTGAATCGGACTCTATTTATTGTTGTGTTTCAAGACACAGTACACCAGAGTGTGGTTAATACTAAGTATGATGTGTTATTGGACTGATTCTTGTTTTCAATGTTTTCGTCATTATAATCTCATATCGGTTGATACCTACCTACTTTGAGTTTGACATTTTAAGGCTAGAAATCTAGTTTGATAAGACTTGGGTATGAATTCCATTTTTTTTTCTATTTTTCCAAATTCGGTAGGTTGCCTGCTGTCATTGGCTGTCAAACACAATCTAAGTAACGCAGTTTACATTTAAATTTATTGTGCGTTAAATTCAAAGAGACTTGATTTATCAAACTACCCTCGTAGTTTGTCCTAATTGGTTTTGCTACTGTTGCTAGTAGTGAAAATTAAAGGAATTTTGTAATATTAAATAGTTAATAAAAGTTAAAAAATATCCTATAAACACCATAAACAAATTTCAAATGAAAAATATAAATCCCAAAACTGGAAAAATCTCACTTAATTCCATCATTGATCCATTGAACTCATGTAGGCACTTTGCGTTTACTACTGGGGATTAAATTCCACTTTCTGTTTGTGTTTGGGAATAATTAGATTTATTTTTCATACTATTGATTATTTAGTTAACCAAACTCTTGGAATTTCCACTTGGAAGTTATTTAATAGAAAATTGGGGTAACAAAATAATCAATTGACTTTAACATAAAAAAATCTCTATAAATATAAAACTGAGATAGAATTTTGTATCGATATAGATTTAATGTGACGTAATTAACCACACCATTAACCACACCATATTTGAGTTAAGTTTATATTCAGTAGAAAATTTTTGCTGCAAAAATATTCAATTTGCGTTTTCAGTGGCGTCAAAGTAGCATTTATTTAACTTAAGTGAGAAGGGAAATATTGGTGTAGATGGCTTTAAACGGTGTGTATAGTGGATAGGAGCATAAAATAGCAGATTAAAGTCTCGCCAAAAGTATAAGTTATTACATATAATAAGTTGAAAATATAATGTTAAATTCATTTTGGATAACCCTGTTAAGCCTTCTTTGGTTCACCGGTAGCGATATTATATTATTTTATTATTTTTGTTTGGTATGTACTCCATGAACAAGGTAGAAAATTAGCACGTAAGCTAGTGACCTAGTAAACAGGAGTCACGAAGGCAGGCTCGCTACGTCTAACAAAAGCAAAAGTAAACCACATGCTAACTCAGATATAGATCTTAGAGATGGGTTGAAAAAATGAACAAGTTCCTTTTCTAGGATATCGGTAGATATATAACAGTCTACTGATTCTAATAGTTATTACACAACATAATATAAGTTAAATTAACGAAGACAATACAACGCACGTGTAGGAGATCTTTAAAATCAAATGAATAAATTTAACTACTTAAAAGGATGTTAAACTACAAAATCCGACAATGGCCTGATAAGGAATATAAATAGGTACGTACGTATAGTTAAAATAATACCCTTCTTGGTGTGCGTCATCGATTGTGACGTATATCCGGGTTTTCGGCATGTCGTTTATTTTATTTGCTATTTTGACATATAGCTAACCTAAAATTTGATAAATAAGATCATCAGGATTGTATTTAGCCAAATTCGAAAAGGCCATGAAATTAATAATTACCAGCTTCTTTTTCTAACTGAAAGTACTTGAGAACTTCCAAAATACTGATGTTTTTCCGTGTATTCATGCATATTTTTGTATTATTCATATAAATAAAACAATAAGATTAATATTCACTTTTTATAAATAATAATTGACCGTAAACACCAAAGTACAGACCTGTCAAGAACTGTCAGTCTGACAGTACAAAAAGACGTAAGACACATTGCCGCTACGAAAGTAACGCCTTCATAGTATTTTAAACTCTCGATTGATAGGTTGAGCTTGAACGTAATCTAAACATCAACCAATGAAATTTTTATAAGTCAAAGATTAGCGTTAACGTTTGTAATACGTTTAAAAGGTTCATTATTGTGATATTTTGATTAGGATTAATCACAGACCTAATTTTTTTTTCTATTTCTTCCTATGTAATGTGTTAGAAAGACATTAACAATCGATGACGCACACCAAGAAGGGTATTATTTCAACCATATTTATATTTACAGTTGCTACCAGTATGCTATTAATTTAAAATTCAGAAAAGAAGTATATTAAAAAGTATGTCACAGTAGGTGAATAACGATTACTATGCTAATCTTATCTAGATTTTTATTCCAAGAGAGGAGAGGAGAGGAGAGGAGAGGAGAGGAGAGGAGAGGAGAGGAGAGGAGAGGAGAGGAGAGGAGGGTGGTGGTTTTAAGCATTCAATGGACAGGTTCCGTTATTTAGAAAAAAAGCAGTATGATCATCACCACAAAACACCAGTTATTTGCTATTGCGGCTCCACTTATAAATATGAACAATTTTTTCAAATATACACCATCCATCATACCACACCAATCTGTTCCAGTGAATATGGAGTTCGTTGAAAGAGGAGCCTAAAAGTGGCTTCCACTGAAGTAAATTTCGAATGCCAAATGTTCAATTAAATCCAATATCCACCAATGGTTCCACAATTATATTGGATTTTTATAAAATTTAACCACTTGCATTAAAATCCGTGGAATTAGTCGTTCAGCAAGTTTTCTCGACTTGGCAAAAAAAACGTAATTCAAAGGCCATTTTTGTATGCCCAAAAATAATGCGTTTTTCCGGGGATGTCTGGTGCCAATTTAATATTTGCAAATAGTATAGGGTTATAGGGTTTTTCTCCTGTTATAATACATACTAATATCATTTTATTTAAAAAAAATGGATGAAAAAAAGAAATGAGAAGGTACTTTTCCAAATAAAGCTGACAACGTACTAGCCTGACTTTATTACAAGTGAATAAAACATTTAATAACAAACCTGACAACTTTCATTCTGTTCAATTGAAACCAATATCCTTTTTACTTACTCCCTTAAATTACAAGATAAGCCGGTTTAAAGCAACAACCCTCGTATTAACTAATGGGAAAGCAGAAGTATTTCATTATTTCCATATAGGTATTTCTTTCAGTAAGTAGTGTTTGTATATATATTTTTGATGGAAAAAATATTGGTAATGGAACTACTGTTAATTATTCTTTTCGTTAATTATTTTGGAAAAATAAACGTTACTTTATTAGGTACTAAATTAGGCCTAAATTCCGCACAAATTTGTTCAAATACTTTTTTTCAATTATTCCAAATAAATGGTGGGGGACACTGTTTTTGGATAAATACCTATAACTTTGGTTTGAATTGGCATAGGTAGATGGTACTTTCAAATGAGAATTAAAATTTGTTTTTCTTGAAAATGTTTAATGGAAACACCTAATTATTGTGAATTATAATGGAACTGGATTAAATTCGTAACAAAATGGCGCAAATCGCATGTTGATAGCTTTTGTCGAAATCGAGATATAAATAGAAACGCAGAAACATAAGTAAGGATAGTATTGACTCACCCTGTATTATCCCCTGTACTATCAGTTAAAAAATAATTCAGTACTTTCAATTTTTTTCATAGCAAGAATCTTAGTGTCGATACCCATTTTCACCATTGTTTTTTCATACCATTAAAAATAGTAGGCAACAATACATTTGCCGGGGACTTCATTTGTTTATCTATTGACAGCAGTCAAAACATTGCGTTTTCTTTAAGAAGTGTTATATTATAATTCGAATTGAAGATTGCACTTTTCTCAATAAAAATAAATATTGCTAATATTGGTAATCAATTATCAGTACTAATAATTTGTGATGAGTATATCAAATACAGAATTGTATGATATGATTGGAGTTTATTTCGAATGTTACCAAAATGCCGCTATTGCCTCACGTATATATTCTATAAGATATCCTGACAGAAGACATTATGGCAAAGAAGTATTTCAAAGAAAGCTAAGAAGATTAAGAGAAACTGGTAGTTTTCATCGTCCTTGTTTTAAGCGACGTAGTAGAGGTATGACCGAAGATAACTCAATCAATGTTCTTGCTTTAATTCAACAGAATCCACATATAAGTAGTAGGCAAATCTCTTTAAAATTAGTCATACCCAAAACTACTTTTTTAAGGATTTTAAAACATTACAGGTTGGTTTTTCCTATTATAACGTGAACGTTTAGGTCAGAAACTTGTAACTAACTCTCTTTAAACTTTAGATTCAAATGTTATTTTAATATTCCGATAAAAACGACAACACGGCGCTTTTATCATTTTATCCGTTTCTTGAAAATAGTTAAGCAAGATTTATCTTGTGAAACACTGGATTTTTTTAGTTTTAATAAATATAGTGGTTTCTTTTTCACAAACACTTTATTTATTTTTCTGTGTTTTAGACTGCATCCTTATCATGTAGTTCTTCACCAATCTTTACATGAGAGAGATTTTGATGCAAGGCTGGATTACGGCAATTATTGGATGTTAGGTCTGCTAGAAAAACAACCGCATATTATAATTATCTAAGATTTTATGGACAGACGAGGCTACGGTTAATAGTGCGGGTGGTGTTAATATGCATAATACGCATTATTGGGCTGAAGAAAATCCGCACTGGATGGAGGAAGAGCAGCTTCAAGGTAGATGGAGTATTAATGTTTGTTGTGGTATAGTTGATGGAAAGATTGTAGGTCCATATTTCTTTGATGAAACTTTAAATGGCGATACATATTTGGATTTTCTGGAAAATTAGTTGCCTATCCTATTGGAAGATATTTCATGACAAACAAGAAGATGTATGATATTACAACATGACGATATAAGTTATCCAAATAAATGGATTGGAAGGGGAAGTATATTTCTATGGCCAGCTAGATCTCCAGAATTAACATGTCTGGACTTTTATCTTTGGGGAAGATTGAAGGATTTAGTGTACCAAACTCGACCAACCACGCGAGATAACATGAAACAGCGCATTAGAAACGCAATAAATAGCATATCAAGCAGCTGTTATGTCTAAGCGCGATAGATTACAGCTTTGTGTGGACAACGATGGAAAACAATTTGAACATTTAATTGGACATCAAGTTTTGATCAATTTCAAGTTCTAATTCAGGGTGAGTCGCTACTATACTTACTTAAGTTTATGTTATTTTATTTATAAGTATCTCGATTTCGACAAAAGCTTTCAACATGCGATTTGCGCCATTTTGTTACGAATTTAATCCAGTTCTATTATAATTCACAATAATTAGGTGATTCCATTAAACATTTTCTAGAAAAACAAATTTTAATTTTTCTCATTTGAAAGTACGATCTACCTATGACAATTAAAACTAAATGCATTTGTATCATAGTAGATGTAATTAATTAATCTACACTCTTTCTAATGACACTAATTTCGTTAAAATCGGTTGATTCAAACCAAATTTATAGGTATTTATTCAAAAACACTTTCCCACTTTCCCCCACCATTTATTTGGAAAAATAAAAAAAAAGTACTTGAACAAATTTGTGCGGAATTTAGGCCTCTTTCTAGTTTACTTATTCCACACTAAATTTTTCCACGCATGTTACGCCCCCTAGCGGTTAACCTAGAAACTTGAAAGTTATTTCCAGCGATTTCTCTTCGTCACTTTTACTAAGGAATTTTTTCTCCTAAAGTTATAACATGAACAGTTTCTGATATATAGCCTCGTATATAGCCGAGAGATTGGCTTATTGGACCACCCGTACATGGGTAGATCGATTTTTTGGAAAATTTAGAATTATGTTTATTTCCCCCTCTAGATCAAAACTTAGGTGTACTTCTTGCATGCTGATTATTTTCATAGTGATAACTTAACACTTAACATCATTGTAAGATTAAGAATTATAGATGTTCAATATAATTTTTTCAAAATTTTTTTAGCTCCTTTGAATATTTTTAATTTTATACCCAGCGTGTAACAAATTATCAACAATCCGGCACTAGACATTTCTCATGGAAACCTACTATATACAGGGTGTCCCATAACTAATGGACAATATAAGAACTGTAGAAAGGGGTGATAAAAATAAGTCGTTTGATACAACATGCACTAGTAAAATGTTAATAGTAATCGAGATATGGGGCGTTAAAGTTGACAAAATATTTTTGAAAATTCGTAATATTTAGAAAACAACTGAATGTATTGGTCTCAAAATTGGTACACTATGGTTTTTAATGGTAATAAGCATGATATTGCCTTAATTTTTAATAATACTTCTAGATGGCGCTGGTTACACAGTTAAAATTTGATAGATCAGCGGTATTTTTTTTTCCCCTGTATAATGTGCATTTTATTACAAAATAATAAAAACTGCATCATTTTGAAACAAAAAGGTATACTTGTTCAATTCCCATATTTTAAGTCGTTTTCAAGATATTGCTATTTTAATATTGCAGTGCATATCATTACACTGCAACTTATATAATTACTAGAATATTTTAAAGAGGGCTGTGACTATTAAAAGAACTGTCATTAAAGCGAAAAGTTGTCATTACTGTGTTTTTAACTTCTGAACTAAAAATACGGCTTTCATTAAAAATGCCTAGAGGCAATGAATTTACAAATAATGAACTAAGGGATATGATTTGTGTCTATGCACAAGTAAATTATAATGCATGTTATATCCAAACCGAATTGTACCCAGTCGTAAAAATTTCAAAGATTGTACTCCAATTTAGGTGAAAGCGGCTCTTTTCGTAAGAAAAATTCTGGTGGTCGACCTAAAATAATTACAGCTGATATGGAAGATGAAATTTTAACAAGAATTATAGAAAATTCTGAATTGAGTACTCGGCGCTTGCAGGCAGCTACTGGTGTAAGTAAATCAAGTGTGTCAAGAATTTTACATACAGAAAAATTGTACCCATATCATTTCACGCCTGTACAAAATTTATTACCCAATGACTTACCATGGAGACTACAATTTTGTCAATCAATGCTCGGTAAGATCAATCAAGATCCAATATTTTTAAAAAAGGTACTGTTTACGGACGAGGCTACATTCACACGCAGAGGAGTATTTAATTGGAGAAATAACCACTATTACGATTTTGCTAATCCTCATCAATACAAAGAAACTCATTTTCAGCATGAGTTTTCAATCAACATCTGGTGTGGAATCATTGGCGATAATTTCATTGGTCCATTTGAACTCCCTAACAGATTAAATGCGGTAAATTATTTAGAATTTTTGCAAAATGATTTAGGCATTTTACTTGATGAAGTTGTACCCATTTTGAGACCAATACATTTAGTTGTTTTCTAAATATTACGAATTTTCAAAAATATTTTGTCAAATTTAACGCCTCATATCTCGCTTACTATTAACATTTTACTGGTGCATGTTTGTATCAAACGACTTATTTTTATCACCCCTTTCTACAGTTCTTATATTGTCCATAAGTTATGGGACACCCTGTATATCCTTTTTCTTACAGTTTCACAAAATGAGCAGAAACTTTAAACCAAAATTTTATCTTTTATTGCAGGTATTCGGTATTTTTTATTCATATTGTTTTATAATTGTATAATTTATTGTATATTTGTATATATTTTACTTAAAAAATCTAATTCGTCAATAACTCCATATACTTTTTGGAACATTTTCACAGGGAACGTTTTGCTTAAAAGTTTTCCCTCCTTCCATTGTCACAGTAATTTTTAAGATTTTCACGTAGGTGGTGGGACCACCCGTGTGGAAAACAGAGGAAAAATCTCTCGTTCCCCTCGTTTACATCATTCTGAAAGAGCTAACATATAAATTAAATTAAATTTGTTAGGTTGATGAAAAAGAAATTACGTTTCAAAGTGTTGATCTTTTTTTTTATTTCGTCATTACTATTAGGAAGTTATGAGACAATCTGTAATTCAAATACCTACTTAAATAGTTATGCTTTCAATCCACCTGTAAATGTTTTTAAATGCGTTGCAGCAAGGAATACCTAGTTTTTCGAACAAAATTAATCAAAAGCTGGAAGGTAGACACTTTTCTTTCAATATCCAACATTAGGGACATAAAGCAGTTGTTCTAAAAATCCACGTATCCGTATCGCAATGCGCATGAGCAGAAGCAATACGTAGGTTTCGTTACGTTACGTGAAACGTATAAATCCGTCACACGTACCTAACGTACGTATTGCTTTTTTTCTGTTCCGTGTTCGCATTTTTCACCGACCAAACGACAAAAGTGATGTGTGCTCAAAAATCATAACCCCATTTTCTATGATCAAGATAATAGTGTCTCACTATTTTTTAGATTTAAAATTAAAACACATGTATAATTACGTTACGAACGCATTTGCTTTATACTTCTTTTTGATTATGTTACGTTACGTATACGGATAAGGATAAGTGATCTATTTGAAGAACTGCTTTATGTCAATATATAGAGAAGTCTATTTTTGAATAGTGGACGTAATATTTTTAATGCAGCTATCTAATCGTATATCCCCTTTAAGTTATATTGCGGACTATGACGGTATCGTATCGAATTACAGTCGAACAAAAAGCCGACAACTTTAAGTTCGCACAATATCTATTACGTCAAGTATACCTACCTACCTGTAGGCACCAATTTCAATAAGTGAGAAGCTCGCTCCGGGATCCTAGCGAGCGAAATTGATATGGTAGCACCACTCAGCCAGAAGGAAAGTTGTGATTTTTTTTTAAATTCTTATTTTTCAATTTTTTCGACCTTCGCATCGTTTATCAGCGAATTTTGAATATGGAATACGAAAGACTATTATATTATCAACCTTTGTGCAAAATTTAATCGTGTGACATCGATATATGGCATTACAGTTGAAGGAATGTTGTCATTTTTTAAAAATTCTTATTTTTCAATTTTTTCGACCCTCGTAGCGTATGTCAGCGAATTTTGAATATGGAATACGAAAGACTATTATATTATCACATGTATCTCACTTCTTTGTCTACCAAATTTTAATACCGAATTTCAACCACCCCCCGTATATTAGAATGGTCGGGCCATAAGGCGACTGTGATAAAAAGGTGCGCTGTTGCCGGCTCAGTCAATTGTCTCAGATTCACTATTGGAGCTAGGAGCTAGCTTCTCACTCGTCCAATTACATGCTTTATTAAATCTAAAAGTATACAACCCACAATAAATATTTGTTTATATCTTACCTATTATAAGAATTCTAATATTCCAAACAAAACTGCTAATCCATTAAACTTGCTTTTGTGCACAA
>CAJUYG010005327.1:0-14160 GCA_910591675.1 Galerucella calmariensis | reverse complement strand
GTATACATAAGTGTTCATTTTGGAGAAAGGTGCTTTTATTTTGCTTTGGTGTCTCTATACTAATAATATACAATAGAAAGTTCAATTTTATAAAACTTTCAAGCTGGGTATATTAATTTAGGACCAACTTTTGGATGTGGACCTATATAAGAACATTATTTTTTTGTTAGTGGTTTTTAGACTATCAAGAATTATTATTTAATATTTACGACTAAAACATATACAATATTATAATGAAAGTGAAACTTTTATGAAATTGCTGGCATTAAAATTTCACTTGCTTGAATTGGAAGATATCACCTGCAGTATTTAA
Source organism: Galerucella calmariensis (assembly GCA_910591675.1). Lineage (NCBI taxonomy): Eukaryota > Metazoa > Arthropoda > Insecta > Coleoptera > Chrysomelidae > Galerucella > Galerucella calmariensis. The sequence goes on along the minus strand of CAJUYG010005327.1, from coordinate 13,847 downwards.
CTTTTATACTTACGGATTTCAGGAGTGAAACACCTACTTCAAAATGCCAACAACTTGTAACGTAGTCGGTTGTGGGAGCCGTTCAAACCGAGACCAAGTAAGCTTTTTTAAGGTCCCAGCTGTTTTAAAGAACACATTTTTGGTGTACAAGAATGAATTAAGTGAGAAGCGTAGAGAAATGTGGTTAGCAGCAATCAATAGAGATTATTTAACAGAATCAAAAATCAAATATCAGGCTGTATGTAGCAGGCATTTTATTCAGTTTTGTTCAATAACAATATTTATCAAAACTAAGAAAAGTGATATATTCTAAATAAAAAATACTAAACAAATGAACAATATACTAAACACTGATAAAATATATTAAATTGAAGCAAAATATACTAATAAATCCGACTAAAAAGTCTCGAGCACTGTTTATGACTAAATAGACAAAACAAAACTAACCTAATTGTCTTAATTGTTTGCCCTGCACGTCCATATTAGGTCACGTGATCTAGATTGCCTAATAACTTTTTTTATTGTGTACTGTGTCGGTTAATTTAATTTTCGATATTGTTGTACTTTTCATTTATTTGTGTAGATATATTATTCGAAAAAATGGAGCCAGGATTTTCAACGGGCAGTTGATTTTAGCATAGTGGACGAGTTTTGCATGTAAAATTTAGATTGTTTATCAGTAGAAGTAAAAAATATTAAAACAAAACAGTTAGTAATAAATAATAACTTATTTTTCTCAACTTTATTTATAAATAGTTACTACAGCAAATGTTCCTGATTCTGGTAAACTTCTTTTGAACCTTTGCTTTTTTGTCCCATGATTTTCGTTAGTTTCATCTCTTGGAACGCAAACTAATATTTTGCTTGCAATTTATATTGTTATCCCCGAAAGTTGGTATAAAAAGCATGCTTTCAACATTTTGGAAACATAAAAACGAAACAAAAAGGAATAATCCAAACAAAAGCAATAACAAAGAGAATATCAATATCGATCTCGAGGGTGAGATGTCAAAATCCAAAAACCAGAGAAGCAAACATTACAAATAACATTCTGTCCTTTTCAAGGTCGTAGGCTCTTTGACGTTACGAAGGAGGGAAGAGTGAGATCAAGCTCGCGCTTGCTTTCCGAACTTTTTATAATTTTTTCAGTATAGAAATTTAATTCTAACAATTTATTTGCGGCAATAATAAACTCCTAGTATTAACGCATTTGTGAGTACTTTGACTATTACTTCTGTATGTCTTTCTGTCTGGAATGCTTCTAGCGGCTGAAGTACCTCTTCGCAGACAGCTACTTTACGAACAGGCGCATTGTTCTGGTGCAAGATCCGCGACTTAGACCCATGTTAACGTATGGAGCAATTGCAATTGCAATTTCAGCCAGGGAAGCGGCTGGACTGAAAATTTAAGGACCCAGTGACACCTACGGCCTAACGACTCCGACAATTGCGGAACTAGCCAAACGTTCCATGCTCAATCCCTTAAGAGATGGGATGGAATCAAAGGATGCAGTCTTGCCAGTATCACCTTGGGCGACCCTGGGAAGCTGGCGCCGAAGAAATGTTTGACAATGACCAGGAAAAACCTACGTTTAGTGTCAATAAGAGAGTGTGTTTTGTGAGTATCGGCCTACACCTGCCGATATAAAGGAGATGTCTCCTAGTGACCTTCCTGGGAAGAACAGGGTGGACGATGACCTAGGAGGACAACTCCTGGGGAGCATGTACAATGGGTCACATGTGGCCTAAGTGCTGTGAGCCTACACTCAACCCCCCCTACTCTACAGATCCACGACTGGTTCATCCAGGTGTCCGGCCTTTTTTGTACAAAATCATTCTCGCAGAGTTGCCAAAACTTGCAAATAGTGAGTTTGGTTAAATATAAACCCTCCGATAAACCCTCCGGAACCAATTCAGTCATCGCGATGCCGATTTTTTATTTTAAATCATGCGTAATAACATAAATAACTCAAGCTTTCCAGTCTATTTTTTCACTTACGATGAGTGATGCGTTAATTTTTTGGAAATTGAGATGTTAATTCACAAATGTTTTATTAACATTTCTCTCGCATTTTTCAATATCTACATACAGGGTGACAATAAATACTGTTTAGTTTTGCTATGGCTCTTATAAACTGTTTTGAGAATTTCCAAGCTATAAGGAACTACTAAACATGTGCTAGCATATTTATAATTTAAAGAGGTCACTGGTGACTAATGAATTGCTCGATGGCGTTCCCTCTCACACTTTGCTGTTTCAACACTTTTTTGATGGCACACTTTACTCATCAACAATGCCGTGATAAGAATGGAATAAACCACCATAAAATTGGTTTTACGTTACCTACTGCCAGAATAATCGATTTGCATTCAATTTTGTTGTGCGAAACGTTAAAGGACGCAATTAAATTCATAATGCTCTCATCAAATCGCCCAGACCGGTTGACCCATTTTAATGGAAATGTCATTACAGACATGCATTGTGATTGAAAAGTTAAATTACCTCAAACACCAGATCGATTGATTATTCTACAAATAAATTATTCAAATTCAATATTATTTTCCGCAGCAGAAGCTTTAAATATTCCTCAATAATTATACATTGTGTGTTGATGGGAAGATTTTAGGTCAAATATTTGAAGTGAATTGATGAAGAGCTGGAAATTTCACTGTACAATGTACATATTTATAAAAAGTTCCAAAAAACGACAAATTCAAATTATAAATTGGCACTTTTCAATGTGGAAATGCGGTCACTTCCGCTTCAAACCCCTTTGAATAAAAGGTACATTTAGTTTGTAATAAAATAATTAAAACGCTATCAAGACAGATTGAAGTTTACATAGCGACTCAATTATGTTTTAACTTTGTCTCGTTTCAGTCTCCTCTCTACACTTGAAAGCCATTCGTTCGTTATCTATTTTAATGCTCACGACCAAGAAGTTGCTACATAAAGGACAATATTCACTACCAAGTGACGCTGCAGGCTGCCTCCTCTATAGTTTCTGTATCACAGCAATTTGTTAATTTGTGGCCACATTTTAAATAACCAGAGGCTATTTCCAGTATCTGGATGAATACGTTTCCCCCTTTTTTTCCAACGAACTTAATGAGAGGAAAAAAACATACGAGTATGAAGCAAAATTGAAAAATTGCTTATTCAACTTACTCAATAAAGTCGAGGTTTAAGTTTAAGTTATAATTACATGGGATAATAGAGTACATGCATATTTCATATTTTGCTTGAATAATAATTTATAATAGTAAATATGATATCAAAGATTACTAATAATAGGAAATAAACCAGTTTCCATTGGAAATTTCTCCCAAATTTTGGAATAAAATTCAAATTTCAATGCACTTTCCATTCACAACCCGAGAATTTCCGAACGCTACCGATGATAGGTGTGATGTCATATCTCCTTTGTTTACTTATTCAATATGGCCGGTATTGCATTAGGTTATGTGTAGTTGTTTGTTTATATTGTATTTTAATCAACTATTAATTGCTTCATCGTCGTAAAAATATCATTTATATGTTTGTTTGAGACCATTACGTGTTTGTGTGTGCTTTTTTTATTTCTAAAAGTCAACGTAAAGTGGAAAGTGGACATGAATATTCGATATTTCCGATGATATTTTAAAACTTTTGGAAGAATATATTTTATTTACTAGTTCAGTGTTCAGTGACGATTCTTTCATATTTTGTGAGTAAAGATATGGCTAGCGAAGGTTTTGTAAAAGCACAAACTGATAACTTGCCCAAAGTAGACTTATTTATGCTGCTTGAATTCATGAAGTCAAACAGCTGCTTTAATTCAGAGGAAATAAGAGGAGCTAAAGCATTATCGAAAGTATGATTTAAAAGACGTTGATTTACACACTGAAACAATGCAATACCTGGAATACAAAGTTTTTTTTTCGGCTTCATCCATTTTTAAAGCTTTCAGAAACAAATTAGGTCACAAGAACTCAGAGCGTGATACACGAATAAGAACGTAAACAAATGACGTCACACCATGGGGCAGCCATCTTCATGACGTAAAGCGTGTTTTGGTGGACTTTCAAATTTTATGATGTTTAAAATCGTTTTAAAAGTTAAGTTTATATTTTTTTTGAAAAAATAGGCATGCAAAGTGTTAGGAGACCTGATAAAGCGTCAATTCCCACAAATAGCAAAATTTATGCTTGTACCCTATTGGTATGGTAGGGATTTTTTTTGTAACTTATGTGAGAATTCCTTATAAATCAACCCGTAGAACTCGTCTAAGTGAGACTTGGAATCCGCTATTCGTATTTTTGAAGTTAACCCTTAAAAACTTGGGAGAAACTTTTTCAGCTCTGGAGTTACACCAGTTAGCATAGCTGTATATTATTCCTTTTCTGAATTGGCTTGTTATATTTTGCTTTCAGCTGCATACAAAATATAACGTTCCCTACTCCACTTTGGCTTATTTTGCATTTATCTTAATTGAAATTGTCCACTGCGCACTAGGAAGCCGTGACCATATTCGAAAAATTGCGGTTCTTCCTACGTTTGTCAAGCGGCACCTTTGAATCTGGCTTCAACTCATGGATGGATTACTACTGGTAACAGCATCTTATAGGATCATACCCAGAAAGGAGTGTAATCTGTTCTGCTAAACGATCTTCGATCAATTGTTGGTCCAGTCCAGTCCAGTCATAATCGAAATAAAATTGTTGCTAATTCCTGCTTCACGTGACTTTCTATTCAACCAATAATATGACTTGATACTGTGCTAACTCACTTTCTTCAATAATCTCTGTCACTAATTGCAAATATACTTCTTGCTTATGATTCGCAGTTGAAGATTTGTACAGTTACTACTTTGCTAGACTAGAGGAATGGAGCTAACTTTTTGGAAATCATTCTTACTTCTATTCTAGCTCCATCCGTAATATTTAACATAACTGTGAACCATACCAACAAGTTGTTTGGTAGTGGTATCCATGGATAAAGAAATACTTATAGATGGGAAACTGACCCGTGGCGCCCTCAATTTGTACGGGCGGCACCACCTTGAGATTCCCGTCAGTACCTCTAACACAAATCAGATGGATGTGAACTTCGCTAACAGCCGAAAAAGAAGATTCCTGTAATTTTACAGTTCAATAATAACAATCAAATAGTCAAGTAAAATTAAATGAAATGTCAAAAAATGGACCATATAATGCCTGAAGTGAGAAAAATAAAGCAATAATCATCAAGATTATATTTTTATTGAATAAAAAAAAACTATACATATTTCAATGACAAACATGAAGGCATGAAGGAAAATAAATGTTAGGAATTCAACAGCAATGCTAGAAGCTCAAAGCTGTATGGAAGAATAACTACTTCTGTCACTTTTCATTTGATAAAACATGTTTTTTATGAAGATAGAGCTTACCAGGTGCACCTCACATCACAGTATTTCACAATACATATTCTCGACATTGTCTCTTAAAATAAAAGTCCCACTATAAACAATAAAAACCAACTACGAATACTCAACACACATACAAATGGGCAAAATAGTTTTTAAAAAAGAAAACTGGACAAACTCAGGATACACGTCGTAAAACGTTGGTCTGCAGTTGTCAGGTTAGGATCACAGATAACACGTTAGGATGTCAGCGCTGATATATGTGGGAGAATCTGCAACTACCACGAACGGCGTTACACCTCTCACTAAATTAGAAATTTTAGTACTGACTGGATCCCTATGTGGCAGCACCCTCGCGCCTTCAGAGATCCCCTACCCTGGTGTTACCATTAATGTTCGAGATGCTTAAACCATTTTTTGCGCGATAGTATTAAATTTCGAATAAAATAATTTTTTGCGCGATTGATCTTTTTTGTTTGTTTACAGCATCGGTTGTCAGGTTGGTAGGTTGTGTTTACTGGTTTCTAAGTCTAACACGTCGGTAAATGATTTACTTACCGTTCAGACGTCGGTAAGTAAACTACGTCTTAGCCCTACATACATTTAAGTGGTCCTGAATAATATATTACTTCATTCATTACACAAAAGAAACAAAAAAAATAAGAAGATTGAATTTTTTTAATGAACAGAATCGAACAGAACAATATACACAGTAATAAATAGCATGAAAACAATTTCACCAAAATGCAAATTATATTTTAAGCTGATCGAGAAGTATAAATGTCACTTTTGACATTTCGTTCATTTCGAAGAAATTTAAATTATTTTATTCGAAATCCGAATATTTCAATACGATCGCGAAATAAATGGTATAAGCATTTCGAACGTTAAGGGTAATACCGGTCTCCGGTAAACAACCCTTACCGTTCTTGATACTTAATATACTATAAATAAGATGTCGGTGAGTAATTTACTTACCGACGACTGAACGGTAAGTAAATCACTTACCGTCGTGTAAGACTTAGAAACCAGTAAACACAACCTACTGTCCTGACAACCGATGCTGTAAATAAATAAAAAAGATCTTAAAAAATGTTTAGACACAACGACTTGTGAATTTTTCAGAAAAAGACCAAAGAATTACTAGCAAAAAACCTGCACAGAGATAAATTTATGACTCGGCAACAAGCAGAATAATTCCTGAACCAAAAATAAGAGCGAGTTCATGAAAATATAAACAGAAATGATTCCCGAGAGCGATGTAGTGCGACATACAGCCAAAGGTCCGTAATATAAAAATCCTGACTTTAAAACAGGCAGAAAAGGTTAGACGCCAGAGAATTACGGCAATACCAAAGTGGAAAGTAACATCCTCATTTAACTGTATGTAGCTTGTGCATGGAGGGTTTTCTTTCAAAGGTATAAACCGAGCAACAGGAAGAGCCGAGAAAGTATAGATCATTAACTTTGAGTAGGGCCGTACTAGTTGAGTTTTCTTCTTAACATCACGTTCAAGAAAAAGAAAATTGCAACCGTAATAATCATTATATTTATTTCCTATTCCGCTTTGAGAACGTTTGATCAATAGCACAGTCGTATAGTCTCAAAAAAAGGATCCAATTTACAAATGAAAGATAGATGAGTAGAACGAACATATTCGAGAAAATTGATGAAATTGTAAATAAGTATTTTCCTCTTACTAGAATCAAATGAGCATTGCCTTTGATCGTATATATGCAATAATGAGAATTAGAAAGATTAAATTTTCTAAAAATTAAGTTGACAGTTTGTAGTTGGGGATTGAATGAACTATGCAGCTGGTTGAAAACAAGACGTGATTTGGTATGATCAGGATTTTTCTAGGTACCAAAGGTAGTTGAAAAGTAGAAAAGCAGATCTATTATGACAAGATTACAATATTTCACGCCAAACACTCCACTTTTGTCAATAATATGTTGGTCGTTACAAATACAGATTTAGAAGAACTTGAAATGAAGGTAAACATTGGCTAAATACCGGAGCAATGTCTAAGCATCTTTGGCGAGCTTTGCATTCGTAATTCAGCTGGAAAGCAACGCTATCGACACGTGCTAACACATATATGTGTCTAGATGTAGCAGAAAAGCCAAAAAAACTCGTAGGCAGTATTGAAACCATAAGTACACCTCCCGATCAGATCCAAACTGGTCTAGGACTGAATTCAAAAACTCTTCAGGATTTTTCTAGGTATCAAAGGTAGTTGAAAAGTAGAAAAACAAATCTAGTATGACGAAATTCCAATATCTCACGCCAAATACTTCACTGTTGTCAATGATACCATGTTGGATGACACAAATACAGATTTAGAAGAACTCGAAGTGAAAGTGAACAATGGCCAAATACAGGAGCAATTTTCACGCATCTTTGGCGAGCTTTGCATTCGTATTTTAGCTGGAAAGCAACGCTATCGACACGTGCTTGCACAAAAACATCTAAAAGCAAAGAAGCGAAAACAACTTCGTACTATCAAATAGGCAGTACTGAAATCATAATTAGACCTCCAGATCAGATCCAAACTGGCCTGGGACTGCCTTCAAAAAGTTTAAACCCAGACAAACCTCAATAGAGTGGCACTTGGTTGGTTTCCGAGGCACTATGGCAAAGCAAGAGTATGGAACTGCACTGGTGAAAGAATAGGTGAATATTTTTGACAAAAACCCCAATAGAAAACGGTTGGTGCTACCATATAACATATATTACGTAATATAATTTCGATATGTTTTGGACACGCAAATGGTTTTCAGTAATTTTTTATAATATAAGCATTTAAAACGGAATAACCTATGGGAACACTGATGTAAATGACTGAGCTCCGAAAAGTAACGGAATAGATAGGTGGCGGGGATTAAGTAGGGGCATACTATAGTTTGGCAAGTTTATCTGAAGCTATGCGGCATCGATAAGAGGCGGGGAAAAACATGGCGCCTATCTGTCAAACGTACAAATGGCGTACGGTACCGATTTTACCAAGTAAAACTGAAAATACAAAGGTAACTGACAATACCAACGCCACTGGATAAATCAATATCAGTCAATTGACGAAGTGAGAGGGAAGATCTCACGCACGCGCTTGCCAATAAGAAGTCAGCTGGTCCATACAAATCACCAATAATTATGTAATTCGGAGGGTGTGGTCATTATGGTTTTCGTACAACGCTGCCAGAGCTTCAAAAGCCCATAACAAATTTGGAAAAGTGTTTATCTTTAAATATTCAAAAATAATGTTAATAGAATAAATCCAAGGAAACAAGTACATTATAAAATTAACGTTTAATCATATTTTTAATATTGCTGATAATAAAAAGACCCTTTTCTAATTATTATCACTACATAGTTAGTACTTCAGTTTTTTCATAGTTAAACGTGGCAATGTCGAATGTTTTTGACTGCATTCCTTTCACGGTTTCAGATGAACTTGCCTAAGTATATATAAAGGAGCGGGTAAACATACAACACGCCTCCTTCAACTGCGCATGACTCAAGACTTTGCCAAATTTAGTAGTAAGATAACAAAATTGAAATAAATATGTAAATATCAGAAATATAAAACTAAAAAAAAAAAACAAGAAAACCCAGGCCCAAACCCGGTTGATCAAAGTGTAACTATGTATAAAAATATCAGAAAATAAGAAATAAAAAATTAAAAAAACAAAAAAACTCATCACCTAACCCAATATTGAGATAAATATGTAAATATCAGAAATATAAAACTAAAAAAAAAAACAAGAAAACCCAGGCCCAAACCCGGTTGATCAAAGTGTAACTATGTATAAAAATATCAGAAAATAAGAAATGAAAAACTAAAAAAAAAACAAAAAAACCCAGCACCTAACCGGGTTTCGAACCTACGACCTCTGAGTTGTAAGCTCAATACCCTACCAACTGCGCTAATCAGCTCACATTCAGTCAAATTGAATAGAAGGTTAAAGGCTGCTTGGACGCATACGCACCTCAACTACTAAATTTAACGTGGTGGGTGGAGCCGTGTTGTATGTTTACCCGTTCCTCTATATAAACATACTGGCGATCGGCGTAAACGGTCTTTTTCGGTAGTGTTTTAGCCAACTTCGCATCATTTTATTGCTATTGCGATAAAAGTAACCGTCATCTGACTTCGCACATATGGAATGCTTATGAAGAACTTCCTTTGTACCAAGTTTCATCTCAAACAATTGAAAAATGACGAAAATATGAATTTTCAAGTAGACATTTGAAGTATTCTGTGGTGAACGGGATTTTAATCTCTGTGGTCCTAGGCCGAGGGATGTATGTAAAGAAGAAGTCCCGCGCTTTTAAGGTTAAGGTTAAGAAGCGGCGTGGCATGCTTGCTAAAAGTGACTAGGTATTAAGATTATTTTAAGTCGGTTATGGTGAACTGTTTTAAGTATTATTACTACAAAGAGGATACAAATATACGCTCCTTCACTTGGTGGATGTTTATGTAAATCCTGACCAACAATTATATATTCCCCATACAGTTAGGGATATTCTTGAACAGGATTTTATTGGCTGGGGATATTTTTGGACGGGGTTTATTTGGCAGGATATTTTTGGAGAGGATTTAGTCGTGATACCCTCATAATTATCCTACTAACTCTCTCGACCCCTCATTTTGTTCGTATTTTAATTATCTACGATTTATTTCTACATACCTATGAGATTACTTCAGTATTTTTCACGTTATGGAAAAAAGAATCTAAACATTCAAATGTTGAAAATGTTGAAAACAAATTACCGTGTCCAAAACATATTAAAATTATTCCATGTAATAATTTTTTTATGATGGCATCATCCGTTTTCTACTGGGATTTTTGTCAAAAACTGTTGCTTGGCCTAAAAACATTCTAATATCTCCTCCATATACATTATATAATTTACCCCATGCTACCCTGTTCATACTAATCCTTTATCGATTTCTCCGATGGTATTTCTCAAATAAATTATGACTAAAATTAATCCATACCCTTGGGTTTGCATCGACTAAGGTAAAATCGTCGTACTTACCGTGGCAATTCGACTCATGACCGTAACAAAATGTAAGGACCGCACGGATTTTACAGCACAATCTCCATTCTTGTTAAGCAAATTAGATTGAGTGCTCAACAATGGGAAGAGCAGACTGAAGGCATATTTCGAATGATGGCAAACTTATATTGTTACCAGGGGCTTACGGAATAAAGAACAATTTTGTCATTTAATACTATCATTATGTGGCGTTTGAGAATTTTAATTCTCCAGGCGTTTTTTCCAATCAATATTAACTTTTCTTTATTCTGTTATTCGGTTTATTAATCACCGACGCCGGGAGCACACTACCACTAACCGGAAATTTTGCCGAACCCACTAGTGTTCCAGCCAGCCCAACATCTATGGACTCGGGACCTCGGTTTTATGTCTCTTACGAAAGACCATTTCTACATGATACCTCGTGATTTTTTGTCTAATGCCTGCCTGTGATATGCTACTTTGCTGCAGGCTTCAGGTCTTCCCCAGTGGTAATCCGTCAAAGTACTAAACGCGCTCGCCACTGCTTCACTGCAATTATCGCATCAGAGGCTGCGTCAACGCTCAAATATCACCTTGAGTCCATTTTCCACGATGCGAGTTGACGCTGCAACTCGAAAAAATTGCATGCAACTTGGAGTTTTTTTCAGTTGGCGCGTCGATCGCATGAATTAGAAGCTGCTTTATTTTCGAGCGAGAAATCGCCACTTTTCTGGTGGATTTTGTCGCACCAACCAACCGAAAATTTCTATTGGCTGCTCCGTACATTGCTGTCACTGTCAATCAAGTTGGCAACACGTCCCCTATGCCTGGATGAGTCGCAGAAACAAACTATCGATATGCTGATTGTATTTTTTCTCACAGCGATTTGTCCCAGCAACAAGTCGCTGCGATTTGACACAACGTGGAAAATGAACTTTAGAAAATTAATTTGAAGTTCCTTGTTCAAAATATTTTCAAATGACGTTCATAGCGAGTTAAAGCGAGTAGCATAGAACATTTTTATCTATCACCGAAGATTACAGAATAAAAATTAAAGATGTTTCACTTGTTCGAATTTATCGCGTAAAGCACCGAGGCGCTGTCTGGTGACTTGGATGGTACATTACGTCGCTACGTCCTTACCACAGAACACACCCAAGGAAGAAGCGGCAAGCAACGTAAATAAACATGTAACGTTTTTTTGCGCCACCTATTAATGGTGATTGTCTTCATTTGTTATGGTGGTTGCATAACGCATGTTTACAAGCCATATATGTTCTGTGTTTACAAGTTTATTTTTATAATTTTTGAAGTTATTCACAAAGCAACTTCAACTTTTAATGAACCGTTAAATACTTACATCAAATAATAACGACTTTCTATGATCTTTTTCTTAACGGTTGGCTAAACGTTAAAGATGTTTCGTGAATTAGAGGAATTATGTGGGGATTATTAATAATGATGGTATATTTACTAATAAAATTTTATTTTTTAAAATAAGGCAGAGTACAAAAGGATTTGATATAAATAATCTGTAAATGAAACACAGAAAAGTTAATTTTTTGGGTCAACTTTTTTTCTTGTTCTCTACTTGCCTGATTGCACTTGAGTATATCAAATCCACAAAAATATTAATATTGTCTAATCACTTTAAAGAGTCCTCGAACTAATTCCACATAAACTATACCATACACTTGAAGCAAAAACGAAAAACCTAATATAAGCATAAACACTACAAGATGCAAAAGCAAATGAGTTTATTAATTTCTCAAATTCTCAATCGATATCGATCGGTAATAAAGAAAAATCGAAGAAGACTGCCTGTCCCGCCATCTACAATTGGTGAAACTTACTTTTAGCCAGGAAATATACCAGGATTTATTTTGCAATTACATTGTCGACCCCCGGCGTCCTTACTTGCATTTAATTTGGCATATTATACGGGACGTCGCCCGACGAGCGCTGTTATTTTAGAACGGTGTTTATTGGTTGTTCGAGTTTTATATTTATGTTGTATAGATTTTTTAAATTTATTAATTAATTGTTGAAATGAGCGAAAAGTCATATTAATATTTTTCTTCAATAGAAAAGCTCAAACACTAAATATTTTGTAATATTTGCTAATAAAAAATTACGGATTTATTTTTATAATAAGGATATTATATAAACAAGTACATTAAGCAAGAAAACACAAAAATTCAATTCTATAGCTAACCAAAGTGGAATTGGTCAGTTTCTTTTGAACGAATTTACTAAATTTTCTTTTCATCATCCATGTAATCAATTTCCTTCCAAATATTATGCAAGTCGCTATAACAGACTCCGTATATATTTTACTCTCAAATGTATATTGAAAGATTTGAAAGACAATGGATTAAATTTAACACATAAACCAAACTCCAAACTTAGTATTTCACAACATTTAAAAAAAAATTAATAAAGGTAATTTAAAAATCAAAATTTAAGATTCAGTGGCCCTATTATTCTGGTGACTAATGAGTATATTTAATAGAATTTGTGATAAATATCTGCTAGATTATCAATAAGTATAACAAAATTACTAAGATGCTGGATAAAAACTGTGAATTGATTCATTTTAAAAATTCAAGTTTATTTTTAAATTACCTTTTCAAATTCATATCCCGAACTTTTTTCGAAATAATTAACATTTAAAAATAAACCTTTGTGATAAAGAATCCTATTAATTTAAATATATATTTCTCTAATTACCCCTGTATAGCTTGAAATAGAATAAGCTTTTCGAACTTCTCTGGTATCTACCGGTCTCGTTATTGACAACAAAAGCGAGTCGTAAACATAATTTATGAGAGCGGCGTCCGTTTGGGACAGCAACTTGAATCAAACCGCCCTGGAGTGAAACATCTTATATTTTTATTCTGTAATCTTTGCTATGATTTCGTGTGTGTTATTCGGAATCATTCACATCAAAATAACAAAACGTATCTCAAATATCCCAGGCCACAAAAGCTATTGAAACTACTGGAAACTACTCACAAATTTTAAATTTCCTATATGAAAAGTTTCTTTAAATATTAAACTTTCTCACTGCGGCGTGATACACATTTTATTATGGAGCTATAATATTATTGGAAGCTGGAGAGATTATGTGGAAAAATATGGTATTTTTTAGACCTGTACGAGGGATAGTTTCTTGTACTATGCTGACTACACTGCACGAAAAGATCCTATTCGTAATATATTTTTGTTATATATTATATTAAGGAATAATAATGATATTCATTAGTTCACATTTATAGTCAGAATGTCTGCAAGAATGCTCGTTGTTTAACGTAAATATGTTATTTTTAGATAACTTCAAGGAGAAAAATCTGACGGACTTACGTATGTAGAATGATTAGCATCCAAAGAGCTTGAAACGTTTAAGTGGTGCTTCATCCATCTTGAGACAAATAAT
>CAJUYG010005326.1:0-14161 GCA_910591675.1 Galerucella calmariensis | reverse complement strand
TTTTCTATCAAAATATTTCTTAAACAAAACTATGTGGGGGTCCAAGACTTTTGACGTTTTGAGTAGTATTAACTTGTAGTTATTGACAATTTTGTTCCTTATTTGTTCCTTTAAAATCACTAGTAACCATTGACATCTTGGGAAAAGGTTACAACACGGTGGTAACCATAATAATATCTTGAGGATTTTTTTACTTATGAAAGAAATTACATGAGAAAAACTGTCGTTTATTGGAAGTTTAACAGATATTCGGTGGAAAACTCCATTTTCATACCACATTCAAATGCTTTAAACGCGTAGGAGATAGCCAGACGGGTAGAAGCACGGGAAATTCGAAAGTTGAACGTGAAGTATCGCGGTTCGATTCCCCGCTGTGGTGTTTTCAGTAGGTATTCGAAAGCGTTATGAAAATGGTATACTACTTTTTTAAACTTTTTTTTATTAAACCAGAGCGAATTTAATAAAATCAAAAGAGCATTTGAACTTATTTTTCCAACGACCTCTCCAAATCTGTTATTATTTTTTATGAACGCTATTTGATAAAAAAAGTTAGCTCGCGTTTGACAGTTTTGTACAGGAATCCCTATGTATGTAAGTACCGGGTGGTCCAATAAGCCGATCTCTCGGCTATATATATATATATATATATATATCAGAAACTGTTCATGTTATAACTTTGGGAGAAAAAATTCCTTGGGAAAAGGGGACAAAAGAAATTGCTGGAAATTACTTTCAAGTTTCTAGGTTAACCGCTAGGGGGCGTAACCTGTGAAGGAAAATTTAAAAATCAGTTTTTTGTGAAATATGCCCAATTATACCCAGTGTTAAATAAGTAAACTGAAAAAAGGCCTGAATTTCGCACAAATTTGTTTAATTACTTTTCATTCCATTTTTCCAAATAAAGGGTGGGGGAAAGTGGGAAAGTGTTTGTGGATAAATACCTATAACTTTGGTTTGAATCAACTGATTTTAACGAAATTAGTGTCAATAGAAAGAGTGTAGATGAATTAATCACATCTACTATAAAACAATGACATTTAGTTTCAATTGTCATAGGAAGAGGGTACTTTCGAATGAAAAAAATTAAAATTTGTTTTCTTAAAAAATGTTTGATGGAAACACCTAATTATTGTGAATCATAATGGAACTGGATTAAATTCTCAACAAAACGACGCAAACCGCATGTTGATAGCTTTTGTCGATATAAATAAAAACGCATAAACATAAGTGAGTATAGTATTGACACCCTGTATTATAGCTTAAAATTAAATATGGGAAAGAAAGATCATACAGATATGTTGGTCATTAAAACTTGTTGTCCAATTAAATGTTCAAATTGTCTTTCATCGTTTTCCACACAAATATGTAATCTAGCACGCTTTGACATATCTGTTGCTTAAATTTCAGCTGTTGATATACTATTTATAGCGTTCCTAACGCGCTGTTGCATGTTGTCTCGCGAGTTTGGTACGCTAAATCCTTCAATCTTCCCCACAGATAAAAGTCCAGACATGTTAAATCTGGAGATCTAGCTGGCCCTGAAAATATACTTACCCTTCCAATCCGTCCATTTCAATAACTCAAATTCAAATAATCTCTAACTCGTCTGGAAAAGTGCGCAGGACACCCGTCATGCTGTAATATCATGCCTTATGTTTGTGAGGAAATATCTTCCAATAAAACAACCAATTATCCAGAAAATTCAAATATGTATCGCCATTTGAAATTCCAAGAATTATGAACCTGCGATCTTCCCGTCATCTATACCACACCAAACATCAGGACTCTATCTATCTTGAAGCTGCACTTCCTCTAGCCAGTGCGAGTTTTCTTCAGACCAATGATGCTTATTATGCAGATTAACACCACCCGCACTATTAAGCGTAGCCTCGTCTGCCCACAAAATTTTTGACATGATATGCGGTTGTTCTTCTAGCATATTTAACAATTGCGGTAATCTGAGATTGAAGAAGCATTTAATTGGACATAAAGTCTTAATGATCAAGATTTATGCATGATCTTTTTTTTACATATTTAATTTTAAGTTATAATACAGAGTGACTCAATACTCTATACTTTCACTTATGTTTATGCGTTTTTATTTATATCTTTAATTCGACAATAGCTATCAACATGCGGTCTGCGCCATTTTGTTGAGAATTTAATCCAGTTCCATTATAATTCACCTATTTCTCCCTATATTACGTAGGGGCTGATTCCGCAAAAGGGTTCAGGCCCCCAGAAAGGTATTTCAGTCCTCCTCTTTGCTAGTTCATCTGCTATTTCATTTCCTTCTATTCCAGTGTGTCCTGGAATCCATAGTAAGCTGACCATATTGTTCTCGCCTAGTTCATTGAGTTTGTCTAGGCATTCCCACACCATTTTGGAACTGATTCGACAAGAGCTACGTGCTTTAATAGCTGCTTGACTATCCGACATTATGATAATCCTTTGTCTTCTGTAACCTTTTTCAATATTGAACTGGGCCCACATTCTTATGGCGTGGATTTCCGCTTGAAAGATACTTGGGGTTTTTCCCAAGCTTTCAGAGTGTTTGGTTCCTGGCCCGAACACTCCTATCCCAGTTCCTTTTATTACTTTTAAGTCGTCTGTGTACCATTGAATGGCATTCTTTCCAAATCTGGTAATGGTATTTGGATCCCATCCCTTCTTGTCGCTCAAGTCCGTTACGAACAGGAATCCCTATGTCCCATCTTATAATATACAAGGTGTTACAGCCTCATACGTATTCTCAATATTTGTTGAGAAGTATTTATCTAGCGTTATCCGTTTTTAATAATGCTTAGAGTAAATAAGAGAAGCGAGATTCGTTTAAATCGGCTTTTCAAAAGAGGAAAATCCAGAATTTACGACGAGCTTTTATTTTTACACTGACAACGACAACAGCAAATTGCAATAACAAGCTTTCCACTGAAATATTAGTTTCCTTATATAAACGTTTCGGTTCAGATAACGTCTGTTTAGATAAATAGTCGAATACAGATGGACGCCTTTAAATTACTTTGTACAGGCCATTTTTTTCATTACAGAAGCTTATTTCTGACATGTTTATCTTGAACTAACTGTATACATTTATTTATATTCGTGAACCAAAGAAGGAAGTGGTGGAAAAGAATTAAACAGTAACAATTTTTGAGCGATTCCGCGTAGAAATGCCAAATGTACATTGTAACAAAAGAACTATACGTTTAGCGTTAGGAAATTGAATTTACCAATCTCGAGTTATCTCGAGTTATCGTTTACGCTTAATTTGAAAGAAAATCCAATACTGTATGAACTTCTTCCTAATGACAAATCATAGTTAGGGAGGCGAGGTCGCTAAATAGCGACATTCTCGAGCGCAGTCGAGACCTATCCAAATCGAAAGATGAAGTAATTTCGAAAAGAAAAGCTCGTATGGTAAAAACCATTTTAGCGGTGGGTATGGCGTGTATGGTTTTTCAAAAATGTAAAAAAAAACAGTTACTTGGGCATTCTCGAGCGCGTCAGATATTCATACCACGTTTGCCCCAAGTGCCTCTGATAACAACGGTATACTAATCTGCCGGCAGATCCACGGAGACTGCACTGGTACAACTGACGGAGGATATCCGAGATGCTCTAGACCACCAAGAAACTGTAGTATGTGCATTTTTGGACATAGAAGGAGCTTTTGACAATACTCCACATGAGGCAGTCAGAAGAGCATTGAACAGAAGAGGTGTAGACAGCACAACATCCAAATGGATGTCGGAACTGCTCACCACAAGAATAGCAGAGACGAGGACGAGCAAAGACATTGTCTCCATCTGTACTACCAGAGGATGCCCACAGGGAGGAGTAGCATCCCCATTAATGTGGAGTCTGACGGTTGACGGACTCCTGTATGGTTTGACAGATCTCGGAGTATCCTGCCAAGGATATGCCGACGATATTGTCATAACAGCCAGGGGGAAATTCGAAAACACCCTTTGCGATATTGTACAAAAGGGTCTGAACTATACAAATAGCTGGTGTAGGCAAGTGGGACTTAGCATCAACCCCACTAAAACCATCCTGATAGCCTTCACTAAGAAAAGAAAACTGAACCTTAAAACCATAAAACTTGATAGGAACGAGATTGAATGGAGACAAGAAGTCAAGTATCTAGGCTTAACTCTAGACAGTAAACTCCTGTGGAACAAACACGAAAAGGAGATTACATACAAGGCAAAAATGGCTATAATGGTGTGCAGGAACCTGGCGGAAGAAACTGGGGCTGTAACCCAAAAATCCTAAGCTGGATGCACACTGCCATAGTGAGACCAATCATCACTTATGTATGTATGTGTGTTTTGGGGTAACATTCACTGAGACCTAAAAGATCTATTGTGCCCCCTTACTTCTACTCAGTTTCTGAGGAGAGTCTCAAAAACTAGTAGTTCCTTTAGTCCTATTTCCCGGAGGAATTTTAGGATGTCTGCAGGCTTCAACTTAGGCGAATGTTCCTCTTCTATCTAGTAATCTACCAGGTGCTGTGCCCTTGGATTCTGAAGTGCTGAGCAGTTGGAAAGTATGTGGATGGAGGTTTCTTCTTCTATGCCACAAAATCTGCATTCTTCTTCCTCCACTATTTTGAGCTTTTTCAGGTGCCCATTCAGGCGACAATGTCCCGTTAGGATCCCTGTTAAAACTCTTAGCGCAGTTTCACTTTGACTTATGCATTCTTTTGATCTCAACAGGTTGTAGTCACCCAGAAGAATCTTTGATTGTATAAGCCCTAGTAAAATGGTCAAATCTTCTTTTTTTCTAGGCTTTACTTATTTCTCCCAATATTACATTGGGGCTGATTTCGCAAAAGGGTTCAGGCCCTCAGAAAGGTATTTCAGTCCCCCTCTTTGCTAGTTCATCTGCTATTTTATTTCCTTCTCTTCCAGTGTGTCCTGGAATCCATAGTAAGGTGACTATGTTGTTCTCGCCTAGTTCATTGAGTTTGTCTAGGCATTCCCACACAATTTTGGAACTGATTTCACAAGAGCTCAGTGCCTTAATGACTGCTTGACTATCCGACATAATGATAATCATTTGTCTCCTGTATCCTTTATCAATATTGAACTGGGCACACTTTCTTATGGCGTGGATTTCCGCTTGAAAGATACTTGGGGTTATTCCCAAGCTTTGAGAGTGTTTGGTTCCTGGCCCGAACACTCCTATCCCAGTTCCTTCTATTGCTTTTGAGCCGTCTGTGTACCATTGAATGTCATTCTTCCCAAGTCTGGTAATGGTATTTGGATTCCATTCCTTCTTGTTGCTCATTTCCGTAACGTATTTCTTTGAAAAGTTATACTTTTTCATCATACCGTCTTGTGGCATGTCCCAGGTTGTCTGATTTCTAAGAAGTGAGGAAGTGGTTTTTTTTAATGATTCCCTCTCTACTTAGTCTGTATCATGTTCTTTCTGCAACACTTTCCACCACCATATGTAGAGGGGTGAGGTTGAGAATCACTTCCATGACTGCCGTTGGGCATGTTCTCATTGCTCCTGTAATGCATATACATGCTAGTCTTTGAATTTTGGAGAGGTTTTCTCTCGTCGTCAATAGGCTAGTTCTACTACTCCACGCAATGGCTCCATATACATACTTTTGTATACAGATACGCCCGACTCCACGAAAATTGTCGAGAAGCTTTAGAAAAAAAAAATTGAGATATAATGAAGGTTACATAATTTAATCATCGTTGTTCCATATCAATTTTTTTAACACCCTACGTTTTCGAGATATACTCAAAAACGGGAGTTTGAGTTTTCATGATGCTTTAAGTTTCAACTTTGTACAAAAATGTGAAGAGACCTTTTTTGTGTAAAGTAAAATTACCTTTTTTTTACGCGTACTTTTTTTTGTAAAATGTATCGTTCGCGACTTATAGGTCGCTACGCGTTTTTCGGAAGACGAAATGGCTCCACCACACTTCCGGTCATGCGAAAACCGGCAGATTTTGTATTTTTAGTAGGTTTTAGATCATATTCTTCAAAATAAAAAAAATAAAATCGCCTTCGAGAATGCCGGATTAACGTTTTTTTTTTTCAAGTTCGCGACCCTATAACTCGGCGGCGTCAAGGACTTATCGTCAGATTATTTAAATTTATTCTTAAAACACCAAGATCAACCCCCAATATCTTAATCTAACTCGCTCGAGTATTTCAGACTATCGATTTTTTTTTCCAATTTGATCGTCTATCCTAGGTGCGCGTCACTACATATAGAGCTAATACTTTCCAAAGTTGTTCTATTAGGTCTAAGGTATCTCTCATATCTTCAACTGCCACGCTTGAGTATTCCCGAAAATCACCCATTCGCCTCCCTAACTATCAGAATTATTATTTCACTTAACAGTCCTTTGACTGCCACCCCTCACTTTATAGGTCACGCATTTATTTAGCTAAAAAAGAGCTTATATACTCTTAAGCTATAGAATGTATAAAATTAAATACAATAATAATACTACATCCATACATAAAATTAGACAAAACAGACTAACCGCATTTTAAAAATTTCTAAACCCTACCATTTTTTAAATCGGATGGTAAAGCATTGAACAAATCTAATTCTTTTGGAAATATGAAGTTATTCATGTCCCATCTTCACTAAACTTGTTGGAACTTTAGTTCTTTACGCCAGGATATGTTTGAGCGACCAGGGGTCGCGACGCAAAAGATCTGACCGTTACGCGTTACGTTACGCTACGTTATGTTACGTTGCTTCGTTATGTGCCTTGCTTGTGCCTCCTTAGTCTCTCTCTCGTTTACGAAGCAGCGATTCATAATAATATGCTCCCCTTAAATTCTATGCAAAGCTGGAATTCGCAGTGCCGGTGATCTACTTGAATTTGTTCGGATCAATTTTTACTATTATTTCCATAATTTTTTTTGCGCGATTAAGGGGTCTAGTACATTTACTTTTCGAAATACAGGGTGTTGAAATTTTGAAAACTTGAATGTTTTAATTCGATAACTTTAAAATGGATGGATAAATTGATTTGACATTTGGCAACTAATGTGGATATGATGGCCATATCGCACGAGGACGAAGTTTGAGCACGACGCCGTAGGCGGAGTGCTCAATCGTTCAAGTGCGATATGGACAATCCACACGAGTCGAGCAGCATATTTTTTCTACGACCCACTTAAGAAAAAATCTAGAAAATAAAAATTTCTATAAACTGTAATACTTATAACTTCAATTTAAACATTTTACAATTCAATTTTATGTTTCCACGAATTTTGTGGTGAACGTACAGTTCTTGAATGTCCAATTTGTATAATGCTACGGTTTCATTTTTTAAATATACGATGCTGTTATAAGTAGATGTTGCCAGTCGGACTCCCTCATGAAGGGTACCGTACCATTATCTATAATAATGAATATTCTACTAAATCGGGAATCGAACCCGGGTCTACGGCGTGAGAGTCTGGATTGCTTACTACTCGACCACTGAGAAATATGAAAATTGTTTATCTATAACGTCAGATGTACCTATTACATAATTTTATAAAATCCGAGGTCCCCTTAAATACCCATTTTATTCTGTTTTAAGTATTTGTTGGTAATTTGTACGGATTATTTCTTTTAAGATTATCTTTGTAAATGAATATTCTTGATCCAGAGCGCTTCTATGAGAAACTTTTTTTGACAAGTTATTTTGACGTTTCTTTTTAATTGAAAAAAGATGAATGACGGATACTAAACTCGAATGCTGATTGGTGGATTTCATATACGTTCTAAGATGTATATGAAATCATATCCGTTTAGTTAACTGATGGCCTACATTTCCATTTTGTAAACTGTGCAGAAAAGTAGTTTGTGCAACTAGTGTGGATATGGACAATCCACACGAGTCGAACATTATATTTTTTCTACGATCCATTCAAGAGAAAATTTAGAAAATAAACATTTGAATATACCTACTGTAAAATAAATATAACTTGAAATTAAAAATGTTCAACAATTTTATTCATAATTGTACCAATCCAATTTTATGTCTTCACTAATTTTTTGTGGTAGACGTACAGTTCTTGAATGTTCAATTTGTATAATGCTACGGTTTCCCTTTTTAAATATACGATGCTGTTATAAGTAAATGTTGCCAGTCGGACTCCCTCATGAAGGGTACCGTACCATTATCTATAATAATGAATATTCTGCTAAATATTTCAGACGTCTACCTGTTGTCGTTATTAATATCAAGCAGAATAATTATTTAAAAATAAAATTAACAGTAAAAAAAATTTCCTCACGGGGAATCGAACCCGGGTTTACTACTCATCCACCAAAGATTATGCAAATTGTTTATCTATAACGTCAGATGTATTACATATTTTTTTCTTAAAAGGAACTAAAGTTCCTACCGTGTGTCCCGCGATACGTTCTACCTTTTTTTTCTATCATTGATTGAAAAACCATTAACTTATACACATTATTCAATTTTACTGTAAGAGAAATGTCCGAGCAATGGCATTTAATGCAAAAACGTTACATAAAAGTGAAATAACCACTTACCTCCGGTTGCAGTGATCTATAGAAAATATTTCAACAACACTAGACGATTTTCCGAGGGAAAACAACGCGAAAAGGCCAATCCCGAGGGAAAGTAGGGAATTAAGGTTCTCGGTTTTAATTTCAGCGATTCCGTTTGTTTTGAAATTCTATGGAAACGGCCGGAATCTGTTTCGGAATTGCAGACTCAATTTTTTTTGTTGAAAATT
The DNA here is from genome assembly GCA_910591675.1 of Galerucella calmariensis. Taxonomy (NCBI): domain Eukaryota; kingdom Metazoa; phylum Arthropoda; class Insecta; order Coleoptera; family Chrysomelidae; genus Galerucella; species Galerucella calmariensis. Next base: position 5,419 of record CAJUYG010005326.1, on the reverse strand, counting down.
TCTGTTTATTCGCTAATTCCCTTAATGATTGGAAATATTGATTCAAAATCCGGTTTCAGAATGAGGATTTTCAAATATTTTCAATACTTTGACATTTTTTATTCATAAAACGAAAATCCTCCAAGATATGACCTTGTTAATTTTTTTCTCAGTAGACTGATCCTTGTCAAGTACACTCCTTAAATTTCAGTTCAATTTATTCATAATTTTTTGTGATATTTTCAATTTTGGCTTCGGATACTTTTGTCTCTTATACAGGGTGTTTCATTGGGAAAGAGCCGAACTTTAACTGTAAATGGGGATCACTTTGGTGCTTTCAACAACCTATATTTAATGTGTCTTCTGCACTTCATAACCGAGATACAGGGTGTTTTATAAATTTATCCTATTTCTTTCGAACCTCATAACTTCCGAGTTACCCTGTAGATTATTTTGAAATTTGGTACACGTAATAACCATTACCTAGAAACTCCATCGAAAGCATCTCCAAAAACATAATGCAGGCCCGGCTTACCAAAGAAAAAAATTCAAAACTCGTCTTTTCCAAAAACAACACCCTGTATATAATTTTATGTCATACTATCTCATTATTGTGTTTTTATAGCTTAGTTACCAACTATCTAATGTCGTACTTTATGCCCGTGCGGGCATAAAGAGAAATAATTTTTCGTTCAACTTATTTAATAACCATGTCGTAAGCTTCTTTAGACTTTTTTGGCAACAGATGCATTTTTTGCTTTTTCAATAATTTCGTCAGGAATTCCAAAATCTTCGTTCATTTTGACTTCTAACTTTGACACATATTAATTCGAATCGGATTTTTAAAACACTGATTTGTATTGAGATTGGATTGCAATAACGATCTAGTATGACATAAAAGTTTGTATGTACCACAGGCATAATAATACCTATTATTTATTTAAAATAATAAGGCAAGATCAACTGCAACGGCGACTCAATGTGGAGAGCACCTCAGGTGTGAATTCGGAGACCAAACTAATATCAATTCAGGGAGTAGTCTTACCGGCTCGCGGGTAATCCTACTTTATTTAAGTTAATGAAGTTATATTGAAGTTAATGAGATAATAAATGAAGTTAAGAAACCAAATGAATTTAATAAGTTAAGAAATGTAATTAAAGTTAATCAAGAAAGGTAAGTGGACGCCACGCTGAATAATATCAGTCGACTTGTTTTTCACCTCACAACTCTCTATCAACAAACCTGGAAATGTTGGAAGGGAAGGAATATGAACAACGTTGTTAAATTTACAAGTTGTATAATGATTAAAAATATCACAGTAAAATATAAAAAAAATGTTGGTTTTGTGAGTTGAAGCACGTTGTTTTACATAGATTTACTTTCCTCAATTTCCTCGGACAGGTCCTAGGTGGCAGATACGAAGCAGGTACGAAGTCTCAGGTACTAAGTTTCAGGTACAAAGTTTCACTGTCTCAGGTACTAAGTTTCACTGTCTCAGGTACTCAGTTTCACTGTCTCAGGTACTAAGTAAGTGCATTCACATTGAATGCACTTTATAAAAAAAAGTTTGAGATAAACCTCTTACAATAATTAAAAATTGACCTTATCGGTTCATGGTTCACAGGAGAAAAAAAGCTTATTCCAACTACTCGCTATTAAATTATTGAACTATGCGATGAGCAATCGACATACGTTGTATATTCCTCTCCTGTTCACATGCTCCGCTTCGAGAAAGAATTTACATATTAATAGTGTGTTCTTAATTTATATCTATAGGAGAGAAGAATTGAAATATTTGACCAATATCAGTGTATACTGATCCTCACCAACTTATATTATCCGTCGCACATTAAATGTAAAAATTTGCCTTTCAGCGGTGATCGGTGCTACAGGTTCTCGACGAGAATCCCATGTTGGCAAGGAAAAAGGACTGGCTACTCGCCGTCCGGTAGATATTTAAATATATCAATAATAGTGGCCAAATATAACGTTACAATAAATAGCTAGATGTGTATACCCTCGGGCGACTTAGACTTAGACGTCGCCCTCAGGGCATAAACATCTATTTATACCCTTGGTACATAAATAACTATTTTTTAAATTGCTCTTTATAATTGGAAAGAGTATAAAAAATCGCTAAAAAAGCTAAAGAAAACCTCTACGATACCATTGTTAACCCCCAAAACGTGCATAAATCATTACTTTGACGGTAAATTTTTGGTAGTAAAATTGTCCGCGGAGAAATAAAAGGGAAATAAGTAGATTCAATTTTTCAAGAGCAATTTAAAAAAAATCTATATACAGGGTTTTGTTGACGAGTTTAGAAATTTTTTGTTAAGCCGGACCTGCATTATCTTTTTGGAGAAGCTTTTAATGGAGTTTCTAGATAAGGGTTATCACATGAACCAAATTTCAAAATGATATACAGGGTAACTCGGAAGTTATGGTTCGAAATAGGATAAATTTATAAAACTCCCTGTATCTCGGTTATGAAGTGCAGAAGACACATTGAATATAGGTTTTTGGAAGCACCAAAGTGATCCCCATCTACAGTTGAAGTTAGGCCCTTTCCCAAATGAAACACCCTATATAATTTCAATAGATACCGATTATCCTTCACTAACATAACTTCACTGTAATCCAAAATAAAACTAAATCATTTTCTTTATTACAAAATGGAAAAAGCATTATTCAACTGCCTTTTTAGACATAAGGATATTCATAACTTCGAGTTCCTCAAGACACAGAGATAAAGAAAAGGCACAGCCGAGTGCAAACTTTTAAATTTAAAGATCTTTTGAATACTATCGTTTGAGATTTCCGCTATTGTCAGAAAAGCAAAGAGGATTCTTGATATCATTAAGATGTTTAGTCTGTACAGGAAAATGGATTGTTTCTATGGTTTCCTTATGTATACTTCCTTTGAAATGTTTTTTTGACAATGTAAACAGATTTTTGTTCGAAATTATATTAGTGTATAGCCACATCAATGATTGGCATCTGATCTATCTTTGGAGAAAATATACATGGTAAAGCAAGAAATTCTTCTATGAATATAAGTAAATATTGAAAATATTTTTACTTATTCCATCCTCCAAGCATATGCTTGGATTTCCAAAGCATAAAATCCAAAGGAAATAAAAAATGGGCTGGAAAAAAATCCAGTTTGACTACAAAAATACACTCGAGGGTGAGACTTCTTTGTTATGTGCATACACGTTTCTTTTCGCGCATTTTTTTGTGATTTCTCAGAAAAATGAAATAAACCGGAGCCGCAGAGAAACTTCAAAAGAATGAAGGGAAAACCGTGAAGTTGCTTTGCTGTTCTCTTTTTTAAATTTTATCCAATAAAAATGTATCATTTATATGTTGTGCTTCATAATCACCATTTTGGAATTTCCTTTTATCAATTTTTTAGTGTCTCACGCTTTTTTAATGATAGAACGTCCAGGCGTCCTACGGGCAGGACAGAGCGTCCTGCCGGTAGGACGTAAAGTTTCTAACACGATTTCGAATATAACGGGTACTGCTAGAAGGACGGAAATAGGTTCAAAAGAATCAGCGCGAAAAGTTGCCTATCTATTGTGAAAATTTCATCAAAATCGGTTTGGTAACTAACAAGTTATTAGCGAATGAAGGTTGTCTCCTGAATGCATAGACGTGCGTGAAGATGAGCTTTAAAATAGGCGACCGCGTGGCATTATTTGATTACGATGCAGAAAATACTTGTTTTCGTATTCACCACAAACAACAAAAAACAAGTTACTTTTGTGAACCCTGTGGTCAAAACGCTATTCTTTGTTCTCCTACTACTAGGCGCAATCAGTAGTGGTTTTAGGTTTGAGGGCTCCCTAGGCCCGAGACGATATGGTGCCCTTTTTCTTTCGTAAATATTATATTGTTTTTTGAGTTTTTTATATACAAATGTTTATTTTTTTCACTACTAGCCTAACTTTATTGAATTTTGTTGAGGTAGAAAAGTCGTCTTAAAAATTTTGGCGCCTCCCAAAATTTGCCGCCCTAGGCCCGGGCCTCACGGGCCTAAGCCTAAATCCGCCACTGGGCGCAATTGTTTTGCGTATCACGTCTTACACGAAATACCGCAAAAAAAAGGTTTTGTTCTCATTTTTCTATTTATTCCAGAATTTAGTTTTATTTATTTATTTGAGAATTTAGTTTTTTTATTTATTTGAGAATTTGGTTTTTTTATTTATTTGAGAATTTTTGTAGCTTTCTTAATTATTCGAGAATTAACTTTTTGTTAATTTTAGTGAGATTTATTTTTGTGAAAAATAAGTTATCAATGTCGTACAAATAAGATAACTTTTAATCTATTCATTGATTTTTAATTAATATTTTAAACTATTGACAAAATTATTCCTGACGCCTATGGAAAATGTCCCGGTACTGCTGGAAGCTCATTACGTCCTACTGGAAGGACATTTAAATTAAAAAAGAGCGTCCTTCCGGCAGGACCAATTGGATTGTCCAGCTGTCCTTCTGGAAGAGGATTCCGGCAGGACAGAGTGCTGGACATTTTATCATTAAGCAATAATTTCTTCGAAAACATCTACTTTACGAATATGTCTGTTGTTTTGAGAATAACACATTGTGTATATTGAAAAATTCTTAGCCTACTATATAACCAAACAAAATTTCTATGCCAAAATATTCTATTACTCAACATATTCTCCTCTCAATTGGATATATTTATTAAAGCGAACCTGCAACGTCTCTAGACCTTTGAAAAAAAAGTTTTTTTTGCTCTGCAAACCAGACCTCCACAGCTTTTATTACCTCCTCGTTGAAAGACAATTTACGACCTTTTAAACTTTTTTCAGTTGAGGAAAGAGATGATAAGCGGACGCAGCCAAATCGGGTGAATAATGGGGGTGTTCTAGTAATTCAAACCCTGAATCACGAATTTTTTGCATGGCAACATGAGATTTGTGTGCAGGGGCGTTGTCCTGCAACAACAAAACACTTTTGGATAGCTTTCCGCGTCTTTTTTCTTCAATGTTTTCCCGTAGTAATGTCGAATAGTAATCTCCGGTTATTGTTCCACCCTCTTATCCAAAAAATCAATCATGATTACTCCATGGCAATCCCAAAAAACTGAAGCAAGAACTTTTCCAGCAGATTTTTGGACCCGAAACTTCTTAGGTCTTGGAGAGGACGGAGGACATTGATCACCAAGTGTTTTAAGCATATCTTCGTGAATCTGCTTACCTCTTAACCCTTTCAAATACAGGTACACTCCGCGTCATATAAAACTGGTACACTTTTTTTCCCTATGTAAACCAAACTTAACTAATAAAAATGACAAACAGACACATGTGTCAAATTTGACAAAACGCATTATCCACGATGCCAGCACATTTAAGTGAATTCGATAAAATGCGAATCATTTCCAAAATAGAGGATGGTTGGTCCATTAGA
>CAJUYG010005325.1:0-14162 GCA_910591675.1 Galerucella calmariensis | reverse complement strand
GTATACGACAGAAATCCGTATGAGTTCAAGAATTGGGTCCCTGGTCTGGATTGTACTTCTTATTTGGCTTAGGCTGACGAACACCATCTTCATCGCTAGTATCGCATATCCGAGCTGCTTATTGTTTTGCTTCTTGGTAACTTGCTGGAATATATCTGTACCTCGGAGGGATACAACACTATGTCCATTTTCATAACTTTACAGGAGAGGAGTTTTAAACTTTTTTTCAACAAAAAGTGTTATTGGCACAAAAAATGTTTCTTCACTTCGAAAAATACTTTTTAAAAAAACGAAAAACTACAAAATTGAGACGTTTATTATATTAAGGTTACAAACAATCTGGCTTAATTCACAATGTGTGTGAATTTATAAGATCTGGTATAAAAGCTTAGTTAACTAAAATTAATGTTAACGTTGACGGTTTACGTTTCGTAACTCCTCCGGCCTAAGAGAGAACTATGGAGTTTCTTCAGAGTTCGAAATCACTGGGAAATTCTTGAAGTCCTTGTTTGCCTGGTTTTTTGTATTTTTCTGACTGGTTTTCTTATGTTTTCTTCTAATGATATTGACAGCTAGTAGAACTATACTTGAAAAAACTATAACATATAATAAAATAGTGTAGAAGCTAATGTTTTGAAAATTTACAGAAGGTAATTCCAATTTTGTTTGATTTTGTCTTCTTGGAGCACATTTTGAATATTACTAAGTTCGTCTAAGTTCACTGAATCTATTTGCACTTTACTTAAGTTAAAAGAGTTCGCTTTTGAGTTTTCATTTGAAAATTGTAACTTGGGAAGTTCTACACTTTTAAAATTTGGCATTTTACTTGCAAAAGTCTTCAATGTAATATTGTTTATTGAAACTACACACTGATTATTTAGTTCAATTATATAACTACCGTTTAATGGGATATTGTTTATTACTTTACCACATTTTTGGGAAGCAACCACATGAGATGGAGTGATTACTATCCATTGGTTTTCTTCTATTTTCTGAATTTTGGTATTAGTGATTTTCGCTGGAATTTGTTGACATGTGTTTATTGATTGATAATATTTAATAAGTTGGACTTCACAAGGTACATGTAAAGTCATTGGTAGCTTCTGAAGATCTGTGCATAGGAATTCTTCTTGGGATACTTCTTCACAATTTGAGTCTGAGAAGGCGTAGTATTGCTCATTTAAAAGGATAAATTTTGACTTTGGTATAATGGTTTTGAAGCATTGTGTTGATGGAGTGGGTAAAGAATAAAGATGATAGTAATTGTATTCTGAATTTTCAACAATAGGTACTTCAAGTATAAACATAATTTTGTTACCGTTACTATAACTTTTAATTTCAATAATTTTTTCGAGTAGTAAAATATTTTGTAATTTTAATTCAATTGGGAATTTATTATCGTTGTCGATATTTTTACTGACTTCTAAGATTTCAGAAAATAAGTCCCTGGGATCAGCTATAGAATTATGAAAAGTGTTAAGTTTTGCAAAGCTAATAGCTGTTTCAATTACTTCAAGTATATTGTAGGTTATTTGAAAGCTAATAGAAAATTGTGAAACGATTTGTTCTATTGCAAAAAAATGGTAAGTTTCCACGTTTTCAATTTTTATATCTCTAATTAAATTTTGTAAATAATTAATACGTGAGCTTAATATTAATTGGTTATGAGCTAATATTTTAGAATTATTTTCAAAGTTTTTAATGGATGATTGGAGTAAAGTAATTTGGTTTTCGATAAGAGATTTTAATTGGTTTTGATTGTTGGATAAGGATGTAATGGCTTCATCATATCGTTTTGCATCATTTTGATCTAAATTTCCTGTTATGAATTTTACTGCAGATCCTAGTCCGTCGAATAATGATCTTCGTGATCGAGTTTTCCAAAATGGGTTTAATTGATTCAGTTGGAGTGATATTTTATGTTCGATAAATTGAATCATGTGATAAGAGTTTTTAAAGTGTTCAGTAAAGTTAAAAAATCTAGGAGATTTCGATAGGGAGTCATGAATATTATTAAATTGTTCTTTTAACAAAAGAAATTCTTTGGTTATGTTTGTAATATCAAATATTTGTATAAACGTCCAATAGTTTTCCAATTTTATTTGTGCGTTTCCTTTGTGAAGGGGATAAAGACCAGGATTATCATTTAGATTGTGAAATTTGGGTGTGTCTAGTCCTGTGACGGTGGTCCAGTAGAGGAACCTGCAACGGGAGGTTTCTTTAGTTCTTTAATATGTATTATTTGTTTGTCTAATGTTAGTTTTTTTCTTTTTAATAATTTTCTAGATATTTCAACTTTATTTCTATCTAATATTTTTGTTATGTTGTAAGGTCCTAAAAATCTTTTATCTTTTTTATTTCTATTTTTAGGGTTAACTTTGAACACAGTTTGACCTAACTTAAATCCTAGGTTTGTGTCACCTTGTGTGTTTGTTTTTTCTATTACTTTCTGTTTTCTCTTGTCTAAATTTTCTTGTACTTCTTTGTATATGTGTTTTAATCTTTCTTTATGGTTAGTAACGTAGTCGGTGTAAAATGATTGAGTCAAAAATATTTCGTTAGGGTTTCTAGAATGAGTATGTCCAAAGGTAAGTTCGAATGGTGTAAAATTTGTGGAGCTATGTATTGAATTATTGTAACCAATTATTGCATAGTCCATTAAGTCATTTTCGTCTGGGTAAATTTCTCTTAAAAGTCGTAAGTGTTCTACCAGAGTAGAATGTAATCTTTCCGCTATTGAATTTGATTCGTGGTGACCTGTTGTTGTAAAATGTACTTTTATTTTATGTAATGCTAAAAGATCTTTGACTGTTTCATTATTAAATTCTGTGCCTCTGTCTACTATTATTGATTGGGGAACGCCAAAAGAAACAAAATATTTAATAAGTGCTTAACTAATGAGAATTGCAGATTTACCTGGAATAAAGATAGCTTGAGCAAATTTAGTAAAGGCGTCGGTTAGAGTTAGATAGTTTTTGCCGTCATAGATGAAGACATCCATATGAATAATTTCGAAGGGTTTACTAGCTGTTTCTGTTAACACTATAGGAACATAGGGGGTTTGTCTGGCATATTTATTCTTTTGACAAATGGTACAACTATTAATATAATTCGTTACTGTAATTTTCATATTTTTCCAATAGTAAAGGTTGCGTAATCTGTTACTATGATTTAAACGTCACGACCATCTCAGGGTGGTATTCGAAATAAAAAAACAATTAGGATTTGATGTTGGTTTACTATAATAATAAATTGTGGTTGACAGGTGGATGGAATTACAATTAATGTCGTGTAGTTGTCTCACTAAAAACTCCCTGAAGTAGTTCCACTGTATTAAACGAGGCGTATGAAGTTAGCTCGCCAACATACTTTCACTTTAGGTTATAATATAAAGCATGCACGCATTTGATGAGAAAATTAAGAAATATAAAATATCCACTCTAACCTTAGGGGTGGTTGGATATAGAAATGTACCAGTTAAATACCCTTTGTATGCATACGCTGGTTTACAAACTCTAGTGATGGTACTATTTGTGGTTAACAAATCTACAATAAAATTGTCCTCTACAGAGGGTAATGATACAAGGGAAACTAATCTTTCTCAGTAAGTGTGATAATACTATGCTACTTACAATATATAATCTATATGAATATATATGTGTTTTCAGTTGAATGCGGCTTCTACTCAATATAACGGTTTCCTTGATAACGGGTGGTGTGGAGATTACCTGTTGATGATCAGGTAGTAGTAGGTGTCCCTCAAATAGAGTTGGTGTATGTAGTGACAGCAATGTAGAAAGAAGTGTGAGTAAGAACAAGAATAACAGTAAGAATAAGAGTAAGAGACCTAAAAAGGAAATTTGAATGAATACTTTGTAATATTCAAATGTTATTAGGGTTGAGAATAGTAGAACTGAGAAATTAAACTCACCGTAGATGTCGTGTGGCCTCAAAGTGGATTCGCCTATGGACGTGGAGACAGGGTCTTAAGATGAGCAAATATATATAAATATCCACTTATACAGAGTGGTAGAGCTCCAACAGGATCACTCTAATAAAATTTAAGCTCACTTAATTTGTTTTTAAAAATCAGCAAAATTGCTTAACATGTGGTCTTTCAAGAACCTCACAAGAAAAAACTATCTTCTGTCCACGTATCGTTGGTCTTAGAAAAAAAGGTTTGTTCTTTTCATTTACTTATTACCAAAGTAGTTAAACAGAGATCAGCTCTGATGACAGAAATTGAAGGGAGAAATAATAATAAAGGTCAATGACTTTTAATCAGAAGATCTATGAATAGAAGGGTGATAATATGATTAGTGATTTATAATCACTTTAAGAGGATTTATTTCCAAGATTGACATATATGACAACATTGTCATCTATTTAATTTGGTACACCATGTAAACAAAATAACCTTATATATTTTTATATTCTTAAATTAATCTCTTATGATCTAGTGATCATCATATGATTAAATAATGTAATCAGTAAATTTAGAAAATAAATGTTTGATCTCATGCAAATCTAAGGTATGGGTGGTAAATATTTATTTATTATTTTCAGGTACCCTTCAGGGAGATGCTTGAGAAAAGTGAAAGGATTCCTGAGACATTAATTGTATTAATCATACGTGTAAGACAATCAGAATCGGTTTGTAATAAATTAACAGGTGGTAGGTACAGAGTTTATTTTTGGATGTTTGAAAGAGAGGTACAAATGATTCTTTATCCCGTAACAAATCGTTCTAAAGTTTCATTGATTCCTCTATGGTTGGTTTTGCCTTCGTGATAGTTTCTTAGTAAAATGATTTGTTCCTCTTTGTCTTTAATTGTATTCTTTAATTGGGTGCATTTAATTAATTTTGGGCCGTTCGCAGAGAAATGTTTCAAATAAACGTTATTGAAATCACGGTATAAATTTTCATTATGGAAGTACATATAAAAAGTTTTGTTCAAATCTGTGTATTCGGCAATAAAGTGAAAAATAAAACTTTCATTGTCTTTTTCTGGAATTTTGATTTTCATAATTTTTTGATTTTCGTATGTTTCGTGGGAAACATCTGTTTTTGAATATAAATTTGGATAAACAAGAATTTGGTGTACCTTATTATTTATCATTTCGTCAAGGATCGGTATACCATTACTAGTATTTTCAGTTGCTGAATGATTTGTTTCAGAGTCGTCAGAGTCGTCAGAGTCATTTTTTGTCCAAAAGGGTTCTGGTGTGTTTAAACTATTACGTTCATCGTTTTCTTGTGTGTTTGTGGGTTTATGCATTTGAATGTCAGATAAAATATTTATTTTGGATGGGTTCGTATTACTAGTAGAAGGTTGAGGGTCTGTGGGAATAGTTTCGGCCAGTTGCTGTAAGAAATCTAGAATGTCGTCATGTGAATTCCCGGGGTTATTAATAGTGTAATGAAGTTGTCGGAATTTTGTCCAAAGTTCTGAAAAAATTATATACAAATGTTTTTCAACGGAAAAGTACTTAAAATATGGTCCTAAATGACATACTAAAAGTCCCATAGATTCTGGTGATGGCAAGCTGCAAAAAAATGGTCGTCATTTTGTTTTTTTCAAGTTAATTCCTGTATCTCGAAAAGTATCAAGTTTTCGGATAAGTTTCAAGAGATAGTATTTTTTGTAAATAAAAAAATACATCGATTAACATAGTTTTGACACCCCTCTTCCAAATATATTCAAATGCACCAAAAATATTTTCAACAATTATTACGTTAACGTGTCTCCTATGCCATTATTCAATAGAATTATTTGCTCTAACAAAACTCCAGAAGAAATAAAAGACTGTTTTAGGTTCGAATTATCTCCATATCCGCTGTCACTGTTTAAGGATGATGTGTTGAGAAAAGGAACAGAAAGCCTTCTCTTAAAAGAATTCGATGCTCTAACTACCACTGAGCAAAATGCAATATATGTAATTGATGGGGGTTTTCTTTTACATAAAGTTTTATGGCAGAAGCCTGCCACGTTTAACCAAATTTGCGACCAATATGTTAATTACGCTAAACATGTTTATGGTCAGGACTGTGTAATTGTTTTTGATGGATACAATTCAGATCATTTTTCAAAAAAGGATGCTTTGCAACAGGTCAGATCACAAAATGCTTTGGAAATATCAGTAAAGTTGGGAAATACAATTGTTACGCCTCAGGAAGAATTTTTACGAAATAATAATAAGAAACAGAAACTGATAGAGCTTTTAAAGTCTAGATTTGAAAAAGCAGTCTTGAAGGTAAAACAGGCTGAAAGTGACGCAGACTATTTAATCGTTAGAACTGCAGTAGAACTTTCAATTTCTGGTTGACCAATCGTAGTTGTATCTGAGGACACAGATATTGCAGTTCTGTTGATTCATCATTCAGAACATGATAAAATGTTTTTGCTCCTGCCAGGAAAAGCTGCCAAAGCTGATAAAGTCACGAAAATATCAGAGCTCCAAGAAAAACTAGGGCATATTAAACAATACATGTTCCTTCATGCTATATCAGGTTGTGAAATAACTTCGTTCATATCCAAAAAAGCAAAAAACTCTGTTTACAGTTTATGAAGAATGACATTCCTTTATGCGACAGCCTTCAAATATTTTATCAACAAAATTCGTATAAGAACCAGTTAAAAAAAGCAGGTGTACAATACACTACAAAGTTATATAGCTCCAAGAAGAGCAAAGAAGAAATTAACACGTTAAGATATACTTTATATAATCGAATAACATCTCGTCAAGGTCTGTTTGGAAATTTTAATTTGGCAGCGCTTGCTCCAACCAAAGACGCTGCTGTACAACATGTTTTGAGAGTCTATTATCAGGTATATTCTCTAATGATTATTACTTAGCTGAAATAATAAAGTTTTATGCACTTTTTAGGTTCAAGAGTGGATGGGATGCAAATTGAATCCATTAGCCTTTGGTTGGTAACGATATATAATAGAGATGGTCATCTGGTTCCCACATCCGCAACAAAAGAAATTGCTCCTTCTGATATATTAAGAATAGTTTTCTGTAACTGCAAGGAAGGGTCATGTGGCAAATCATGCTCCTGCAAAAAACTAGGGTTAAGATGTTCCTCTAAGTGTGGTCAGTGCTTAGGAATTGATTGCTGCAATTCCTGCATCATACCTGAGAAAGATAATGATTTTTTAATATGAATAATTTTGTTGAACTTGAAATACATCTTTTTGATATATCACATCAAGTGTAGTTTTGAATTTTATATAAAAATTATCTTTTGACTTTACTTCATAAACCCCGTAGTTTTTGAGATATTTGCAATTAAATGACAAAAACAAAATGGCGACCGATTTTCACAACTTGCCATAGTCCTATTTGACAGGACTTTTACTATGTTGTTTAGGAAGATATTCATCGTACATTTTCATTAAAAAATGCTTGTATATAATTTTTTCAACCTTGACATCTAACTCTCCTACACTATAATCACGGATTCGGTTTCTAATGCATTGATAGGTATTCGGGATAAACAATCAGCGTTAGAATTTGATTTGGTAACAGGAATTTTGACAACTTGTTGGCAACGACCTGGTATAATAATAGAATGATTTTTAATATAAGTGGGGTCACTATTTGAGTCAAAAATTAAGGGAATAACTGCTTTTGGAGTAATTATTCGTTTTTGATTAACATTTATATTGGCATTCAATTGTTTTAACAAATCTACACCAATTATTCCATCAAATCTGTTACTAAATTTAAAGAGATAAAATTTATGAAATTCTTTCAAGTTAAAAATCTTAAATAAAGGAATGTAAGCGACCTCATCATGATAAGAAATATTGTGTGCTGTTTGAATATTGAATTGTTCTTTAAAAATGCGATTTTGATAAAACTTGTAAGCTAAATCTGGATTGATAAGAGATTTTGAACTGCCGGTATCAACTAAAAAATTTGCGTTAATTTCTGGAATTTTGATAAAAGGTAAATTTGCTTTTAATGCATTCAAAAGTATTATGTCTGGTTGTGTGAACGTGTGACTCGGGTAAAATCCTGATTTGCAGTTTCCAGAAGTTCGGGGTCATCATATGTATCTATTTCTTGATAATCTGTTACACTGTTGTTAACATATGTAGATGGATAATTATTATAATCGCGAGAGTATTGTATTTCCGGTTCATGAGAATAAGGATCAATGTCATTCGAAGTTTCTGTTGGATTTAGATTTTGGGGTTCAAATGAGCTGTTAGATTGAATATTATCATTAGTATATTGATATTGGTTTGGATTATTAATAGTTTGGTTATAAAGTTCGGTTGATATAAAGTTTGGTTTAGGCTGGAATCTAGTATTTCCTGAAGATGTGTCCATGGGCTCTGGTCTATAATTTTGGAGATTGCTGGGTCGATTATTTGGTTTTTGGCTATTTTGATTTTGAAAAATTGGTTGACGATTTTGATTTTGGAAATTTTGTTGATGATTTAAGTTTTGAAAAACGGGGGTACGTTGAGTAGGAAATTTATTTTTGGTACTAAAATTGGAATTATTATTAGTATGGAAATTTGGTCTAAATTGATACGAATTTACAAAAGGTGGACGTGGTAGTGGGTTTTGTTGTATGATTGGAGGAGGTAATTGTGGAATTGATTGATAAGATTGTAAATTACTGAAATTTGGTGAAAATGTAGGACTTGGTAGTCGATAATTGGGATTTTTAGCTGGTGTTACTCTTAAACTGGGTCTAAAAGTGCTGTTAGAATTTAAGTTATTATTTCTATGGGTTGAATACATAAAATTTTCTTCTTCGATAACTAAACTCATTGCTTTTTCTAAATTATTTGGTAATCGTAATCGAACATTTGTTTGTAATGGTAAAGGTAAACCTTGTATATAAGTTTTTAAAGCTAAATTATCGTAATTTTCAAGATGAATTTTACGTTCACTATCACTAATATTACTGGATGAATTTAATTTAGAAAAAATTAAACTGCGTGCATCTTGACAACGCATGCCAAAGTTATACGGAGGTTCATTTTTAAAAGGTCTTAAATTAATTAAATCTTGAACTAGGCAATCAATATTCCGATGATCGCCAAAACTTAAATTTAAAGAATCTTTAATTGCATTCCAAGTTCTTAATTCGGTTCGGGAACCAATTAACATTTGAGCTCGCCCTGTAAGTTTACCAATAATAGCTTTTAACAAAAAGGTGTTCAAAGCTACATCAATTTCACTAGCGAATACTGAAATGAGACTTTCACAATTTCCTATGAATATAGTTAAAGTATGAGGGTTTCCGTCATAACATGGAATAGAGTCTAAATATAATTTAAGCAATGAATAGTTAACTGCTGGAGTAGTCATATTTAAATTATCAATAAAATTCTCTAAATCTAAAGAAGTTTCTAGCAAATTATTTGAAGAATCTGTATCGACTAAGCTTAAACTATTTTCTAATAAACTTTCTAATTGTCTTATCTCTAGATCACTCATAAAAATCTTTAAAATATATGCTTTTACTATCAAAGGACAAAGGAGAATTAAGGAAATAACTGAGCTTACTTACAATATAATTACTCTTCTCATTTTCTTACTTCTAGCTTATTCTAATTCCTAAAGGTCCAAACGATGCTGTTTTGTACCCAGGTTGTAATCTTCATTTTTCTTTCTTCCTCGAAGCTGGTGATCGGTTGTCTGGAACTATCGGGATCCAATCGATATTCTCTCAAACGGATTTAACAGTTCACAATTCGATATACTCTCGAACTAACGACAACTTAAAGTTCAAATTTTCGGTTAATCGTTGAAACGAAAAATCACTCGTACTATACGTTTAATTTCCGAAAATCCTACTGACTGCGCCAAAAATGTTTCTTCACTTCGAAAAATACTTTTTAAAAAAACGAAAAACTACAAAATTGAGACGTTTATTATATTAAGGTTACAAACAATCTGGCTTAATTCACAATGTGTGTGAATTTATAAGATCTGGTATAAAAGCTTAGTTAACTAAAATTAATGTTAACGTTGACGGTTTACGTTTCGTAACTCACAGCTATTTATTGAGATGTTGAAACAATATTTTACCAGAACATTCTATTTATTGTTATTTACATCATGCAGTTGTTATAAAATAGAAAAAAACCTTTTTTGCGGTTTTTTTCACGTTTTAATGGACATGGTGTTGTATCCCTCTAATAAAGTTATTGTACTATAAGACCTAATGTGGGATATTCAATAACAAACACAATACTATTAGACTTACAAAATGTATTTAACTATTTTATTTATAATTCTCTTTACAAATACAAATAATACATCTATGTATTCAACTAAAATGGTATTTTAGATGCAAAAAACTCAGTCATCATCAGGTGAGTCTCCTTCAGGGTACTCACTAGTGGTATTACTAGTATGCTGAAAATTCTAGGACCCAGTGACACCTACGGCCTAACGACTTCGACAATTGCGGAACTCGCCAAACGTTACACCCATGCTCAATCCCTTAAGAGATGGGATGGAATCAAAGGATGCAGTTTTGCCAGGATCACCCTGGGCGACCCTCGGAAGCTGGCGCCGAAGAAAAACCTACGTTTAACAGTAGGCTTTCTGACTGGTCACTGTCAACTAAGTAAACACCTCCATACTATGGGGCTAGTGGACACACCTCTATGCAGGGTGTGTGAACAGGAAGATGAAACTGTCAGGCATGTCTAATGCGAGTGTCCTGAGTTATCGTCGATTAGAGATTGGCTTTGGTGAGTCTTGGCCTACACCTGCCGATATAAAGGATATGTCTCCCAGTGACCTGTCCACCTTCCTGAGAAGGACAGGATGGACAATGACCTAGGAGGACAACTCCTCGGGAGGATGTACAATGGGTCACATGTGGCCTAAGTGCTGTGAGCCTACACACTCACCCTTCCTACTCTACAGATACAGATACTAGTATGCTTTGAGTTTTTATAAAAGTCATGGCAAACTGTAGGAACATATGGTAGTAATGCCAATAGATCATTATACTTTTGTTGTGATATTGGTATTGGACTTGGTGTTACCAGTTGCAAATCGTTTGGCAATGTGAGGTGTCGCCTTCGAAACATGCTTCAGAAGAATAAAACACCAAGTCCACATGGTGTTCTATCCCTCTAAATGAAAGTGGACTTTGTGTTGTTTTAAAACATGCTATATCCGGTTCCAACTGGTTTTGGACATAGTGCTCTATTCCTCTAAGAAATATGAGAAAAGCTGATTTTAACTCTGTAATAAAGTCAATATGGAAAAAAATGGACATAGTGTTGTATCCCTACGAGGTACAGATATATTTCTGACACATATGAAACTCTACCAACATATGTTTGTTCTCATACAAGGTGAGCCACCAAAAACTAACCGATGAAAAATTACTTCCAGAAAAAGATTTTTGAATAAAATAACTTACCACAATAGCATTCAACTTTAATATCATACATTTCCAAGTATCAGGATTTGGTTCCTTTCTTCTGGCAATATACATTATATCGTATATACGTATATACGTATATACGTATATCCTACTATGTGCTGGCGGCCACCAACATTGTTTGCCATCTTCTATTATGCAGGCCTTGGGAACATCACTTACAAAAAGATCTTGCGAAGTTGATTCACTCAAAAATTGGACGACAGCATACATTCTTCAAAATGACTATAGGTTGGTTAACATGGAAATATTATTTGGTAAACTCTGGAACAAGCATAAAATTAAATTATCAACTCATTACTATAGTTTTCATATATGAATAGGTATCCGAACTAAAAATCAAATAAAATGCCAAAAAAAACATTTTTATCACAATATCCCTAGAGATAATCAGAGATGAACTGCTCCAATAATGTACTTACAAAATGCTTCTGCCTCAAAAATTCATTGGATTTGGATCTTTTGTTAAAATACAGTAAAGTCTATTAGTGATGTCCATGGATTAACTGAATGCATATCATTTGATTTGTCAAGGTCAGCACCATACATTTGCCATGGACATCTTCCACTTCTACTTCTCTTGTTTCATAATGAGTTTTTTCAGAAATACATTCTATTCCTATAATCTTCGAATTCAAAGGTACATCAAAAGTATTTGTAGTGTTGGAATAAATTTCACCAAAAAGGCGAATATCGGTAGTTTGCACAATTATAGTGACTCTCATTATTCACTCTCCAATTTAATCATATTATTTAGTGCCTTTTCTTTTATTGAAAAATCTCCTACTAGTGCCTAACCAGGTTTAGATATGACTTCCGGTTAGCAGTAATTTAATTGACTGTCAATATGATTCTTCTCAGTTAATCTATTATAAATCTGTTCCAATGGTCTACTAGTGGTTTTTAGTTTTTTCTTCATGCTGTACATGAAGTTTTCGTACTTGAAAGCACTAAAATCATCCAGACATCCATGTAATTTTACTTCATCTTTAAGATGTACCAGTACATTATAGGACATACTTCTCACACCATATAGAGTTGAATAATTCCTTACAAAATATATCATCAGATTTTTTGCATACTCAATACGATTCTCAGAAATGTTCCTTTCACATAGAATTCGAATGCTACATGATAACGTCAAGAAATGTATACTGTTCCAGAGGTGAAATGCTAGACAAAATGCATGATCCAGTGTACAGAAGTAATTGGCGGAACTCTGTTGCCTTCTACCTCTCCAGCTCTTGAAGAGTCCTGGGGCCACGAGCAAATTCAAGTGGCACACTTGATTTTAAATTTGAGAATACTTTCTCAAATTCGTCAAGTTTAGGTTTACATAATCTCACATCAACATTTCCTTTAACCCAAAATTGTAAAAGCTTTTTCATTACACCCAAACAAACTAAGTGCATGTAATCGAGAGGTATTTGTGAAATCATATATATATATATATATAAATTATTAGAAATATTTGCCAACTAAGTAACGGAGACGATTTATGTGGGGATGTGGCAAGGAAATACCAGAGAGTACTCTTTTTAAAATATATTCCGAGCTTTCGAATATAACATATTCATTTTCAAGGACTAAAAATTATTAAGATATATGGTCAAATTATAAAATAAATTAATGTATACATTTACTCACGTTATTTAAGTGAGAATGTCGGTATAATTGTTAAATATATGAAAAAATTGACACAAAAGTGCATTATAAATTAAACTCAAAAAACAATATGACATTCAACAAAAATGTTTCAATTTTTATTTCTGATATTAAGGTCTATTTAAATGAAGTTAATTTTGATTGGAATTTAAATTTTGCAAAGATTGTTTTTCAAAATCTAAGAGATAGGCATACATAACACTAAGGTTATTTAGGTCAGTTTTTTTATTAATGCAATTATTTTCTTGTGAAATAAATGCGGTTTCCAAAAATAGACGTTTTTTATAATTATTTTCAGTGATTAATACTTTGGCTGATTGATAATCAATCGAATGGCCTTCATAAAATGCGTGCTCAGCGAGGGCACATCTATCAGGATACAATTTACTATCGCTTTTATGAGAGGAAATTCGATTGGTTAATGTCCTTTTAGTGTGACCAATGTATTTTTTATCACAGTTCAAGCAAGGAATTTCATAAACTATGTTAGTTAATTTATTCATCGGTGTTTTATCTTTGATTTTACTGAAAATTGATTTGATTGTAAGGTGTTGTTTGTTTGCAATTTTGATATTATGTTTCTTAAAGATTCCTGAAAGTTTAGGGGTGACTGTTTTTATATATGGTAAAGACATATAAATTGGAGGGTTATTATTGTCAGTTCTAATATTTTGTAATCTATTATTAGTAATGTCAGAATTTCTGTCAAATGTATTATATAATATTCGTCTCAAAAGATATGGAGGATATGAGTTTTCGTGAAAAAGATTATACAATATTTTTAGATTTTTTTGGTGGAACTTTGGATCTGAAATTTGAAGAACTCTACTTTTCATCTGTTTGATCAAGTTAATTTTTGTGTTACGTGGATGATATGAATGGTAATTTATATATCTTCCTGAACTTATCGGTTTTCTATACCAGTCAATCGAAATTTTATCATTATTGTCTCTTATGAATTTGGTGTCAAGAAAAGGTAAAGATTGTTCTGAATTTTCTTTTTCAATAGTGAATTGTACAGGGTGTCTCATTATATTCTGACTGTTTTTAAGAGCTTATATCT
>CAJUYG010005324.1:0-14164 GCA_910591675.1 Galerucella calmariensis | reverse complement strand
AAAAGTATATTGAAAACCTTTTTGAAAGCTCCTGAAAGCAAGAAATCAGTGCTCAAGACGCTTTGAAATTCCATGGAAAAAATGTTCCCATAAAAAACAACACATGGTGGTTTCTACTATTTTTCCACTATATTTAAACAAAAAAGTGCAAAAATATGTTTTCTTGTAAAAAATGGATCAAATTAGGAACAAATAATAAAAAAGTAGATTCTTCATTTCGTGCCACACTGTATGTTTGGAGTTAATAAATTAGAAGCAATATTATAGATTTCTCAAATTCTATAAATGAGTTTTTCGATTTCTCCTTCCGTTTTTTATTTTATCAAAGGTAATACCACGAGAGCTTAAAATTTTATCGATAATTTTTTCTTTTCCACGAAAACTTGTTTATTTGGCAAAAATATTAAAACAAACCGATTGATAAAATCACGAGTCCGTTAGGATGAGAGATTTTATCTAAATTCGGTTTGATTGAATGTTTTTGCCTCAAATAAACAAGTTTGAGTGATGAAAATAAAAAATTATGTGGTAAAATTTAAAGAGCGAGTTGTATTTGGGAAGATTATTTTTTTCAACAATTTAAAATGTATTTAAATGTATTAAATGTTCAACATTCTCTTGGGTGATGGCACTGAACGGGTTTGTGTTCATTTTTCAATAAACTTCGAAGCACTTTTATTTGTCAATAATGACAAATGTAAAGTAAAACCTTGACGTTTCCATGTAAACAAGGTTTTATCGATGAGGAAGCAGAATTATCAGTATAATACCGAATGATTGGCTAGAATAATGTATTGCTATTGGTTAAAACCACCAAAATGTCAGATTTTGACAAGTGAAAAAAATAATCACTCCTCTTTTTATCTCTTTCGCTAAAATAATTCGAATTAACTTTCTTTTGTTGGCTCTTTTAACCACCTTTTATCCCTAATTCAATGCTATTCAGTCCTAATTCAACACTTATAAATTAAATTCGCTCAAAAACCCTCGAATCCAACTCCCATGTTAATAATTCCCTACTCAGTTTAGTTAATTGGGATATATTCAAATCATCATTTTAAAAACTAATTCATTCTATGTAAAATACAGAGCAAAATGTATATGAAAATAATTTATTTTTGTAAACAAAAATAGTAGGTACAAACAATCCAATCAAAATAAATAAATTAGTCATTCAATTGCTCTTTTGTGGATAATGTGAATAACATATTAATTTGTACAATTCATGTTGTCGACCACGAAACAATTTTATTTAAATAATTTGAACATATCAATATTCTGGCAGTGTCTATGACATAATAAAAAGCTGAATAAATAAATATTGAGAAAGGTTTAAAAATGGCAAAATCCGAAAATATAGAAATTATAGGGTGCTTTTATTAATATAACAAATTTAATATCCATTTCTAATATAACCAGAAGTGCTGACGAGCAGTATATTACACACCGAAAAGGGAACAGTTTCATTACTGTCGAGAGATTAGATAGTTAACCGAGCTATTATCTCGAGAACGGAATGAAACTTCCCAACGAGTTTTGTAGATATACTATTTTATTCACAACCATTATATTCCGATCAAAATTTTTACATTCGACAACTACTGTCATTAATATAAATAAATGTCAGATAAAGTCGGATGGATATATTAGGTGCTTTCGATTATTCACTTTTGGCTGCTAGTAGCAGCTCGTAGTGAATGAATTCCGTTCGTTTATTACCAGGCGTGACACCTAGTCTTACCTTCCCCTCGCCCCTCAAGCACATACCGAAAAGTATGAGCTCCAAGCCACGGACAATAAATATTTGACGTTTGTTCGGTTTGACGTTTATTTAAAGGTTAAGATTGTGCCGATTACGATTTAAACCTTACTAAAAATATCTAAATATGCAAAATTATATCATCAACAACATTATAATTGAAAAATGTTTTTCTAGCAGCACAGGAAATTCATTGGCATTGGCACATGACAAGTAATTTTGAGGATCCTAAAAAATCGTGTTCGTTTTGCTCAAAAGTCGTGACCACTGAGGCGTCACGCACAACTGCTTGAAGCCCAAATAAACGAATGCAACATAAGTTATAATAATTCAAATTTAACCATTAATTTCAATAAGCAGTTTGTTGTATTTTAGTTCATTGTTGGTTGTAATTGTTTGCCATTAAATAGTTAATATAATTTTTGTGTTATATTTCCAAATATAAAAAATATTCATTTTAAATAGATGACATTATCGATTACAATATTTTAGAGGGCGGGAAGTGATCGATGAAGGCGGGAAATAATCGATGAGGGCGGAAGGTCAGGGCGAGAAATAAAGGTGTGTAACATGACACTTTCTAACCTTTAATAACGTTAGTAATGACAGCATTACATATATATGGTTGTGAATAAAAATATTTTAGCTATGTCGAGAAAGTCACTGATATGATATTTCATAATTCTCATTTCATATGACTTTCAAGAACATCACCAGTTTCGACGTATTCGCGCCTCATCCGTACCAGGTAAATATCATTCGTTCAGAAGCTCTGTGAGCATGGTCCTGGACTTGGGACAATGCAAAATCATTACATTTCATCAGTAGGTGAAAAAAAAACATTGATAAGGCGATAACAGCGACATCCCCACATTTAAGCACAAACCAAAATGCTATATTGACAAAAATCCAGCTCTGGTTTGTAATTATCGACTCAATTACAGTTTCCTTTGAAAAATTATGATTTTAGTAAGGCATATTATCAATAAAGGTCAATAATAATACAAATACTTCCACTAATAAGCAACGACTACTTCCCAGGCCCTATGCCACGACAGACATCAAATAACACTTCTAAGTTAAACGGGCTAAGTGTATTGATGTGTGCTCAGCATTGTCTCCAGTCCAGGATTATGCTTCTGGAAGAATGTTATCCACCTTGTACTCAAGAGGCGCAAATACGCCGAAACCGGTCCACAATTTATGCTGTTCCTTCTAATTACAAACCAGAATGGTTGGTTATATCGTGCAGATATCTTAAGCCCGTTTAACTTTTAATCAAAAAATCGAGATGTATAAACTTGATATTTTTTGGAAATCAAACCACAATATTATGTTTTCATATTTTTATCACGTCGTTTCGGTAGGAAACAATTTTTGATCTCTATCCGACACAACGGAAAAATTTGACAACTGGACAATCAATAATATTATGAAGTTGAAGACTGCAAAACTTTGTTGTCAAATTCTATTAAGGTCAATTCCAGTTTTGTTTTTTGTGTAATGAAGTGTGTATCGATTAACAACTATTCCAATGATAAATCATAAGAAAACCTGGATAAAAACTTATTTATTCTGATAACGCAGTTAATTGATTATTGGAAATTTCTTTTTCTTACATTGGTAACCAAATTTGACTACATTCGGCTGAAATACTAGCTACACATTTATCCGCATATATATAGTTGTATTAAACCACTTTCTTTGATTTTTCCTCTTTTATTATTGGGCTCTTTCAATATTATTTTAGTCGAATCCCATTGAATTTGATGCCCCTCTTCCCAAGCATGATTGCAAATACCTGACTTAAGGAACTCCCTATCGTTGGAAATAGCACAGTCTCCTATACAACTTCTTCATAACTTTGAGGTGAAATATTCCGTATTTCTGTAGTTATCCTGTCTTTGAGGTCTACAATGCTAGTTGGTTGTATTGCATATACTTTGTTCTTGAGATAACCCCACAGAAAAAAATCTAACGTCGTGAGGTCTGGCGATCTAGCTGGCCACTCGATAGTACCTCTTCGTCCAATCCACTTATTGGGTAAGATTTAATCTAAATAAGTTCTTACCATTAAAGCATAATGGGGTGTTGCCCCGTCTTGCTGGAACCAAAAATTTCCATTCGGTAAGCTAGGATCTATTGCGTTGAGATATAAGTTTTCCAACGCAGGAAAAACTCCATTTCTGAGCATATTTAAATATTTTCCAGCTGTCAACTCTCCATCTATAAATATAGGACCAATATATAATATGGTCGCCTATGATACCGGCCGAAACGTTTACCTTTTGAGGGTACTGAGTAGGTGTCTCACGCATCCAATTAGGATTCTCTGCTGACCAGTATCTACAGTTCTGTCGGTTCACCTCTCCATTCAATGTGAATGTTGATTCGTCAGAAAAAAGAATGGTACTAAGAGCTATCTCATTTCTGATCAGCTTATTAATCTATCTTTCGCAGAAATCCATTCTACGATCTGGATCGTCTTCTGTTAACTCCTGCACAAAAGTTAATTTGTAGGGAAAAAGTTTTTCTTCATGAAGACATCGTAGAACAGTTGTATGACTAACATTATTTTCACGGGCAATTTGACGTGTACTTGAAATTCTCTTCGACACTTAACAAAATATCCACTTTCACATCATCTTCAACGAAGTGTGGTTTTCTTTTCAATGGTTTGACATGTCCAAGTTTTCTGAATTGTGCTTGAATTTTAGACACAGTACTTTGTGAAATATTAGGCAATTCGGGATACCTGTGATTAAATAAGTTTGCCACTTCAACTTGACTTCTGCAGTTATCCCCGAACCCGATCATCATTAAAATCTCAATTCGGTGAGTCTCAGTTAAATATTTCATTGTTATGTCGACAAGGGAAAAGTGTTTGACAAAGATTTCACTTTTCCAGTATAAACTGTCAACACATCAACAACTGACAAAATAGAAAACAATCCACATTATTCACCGATTTAAAACAATCCACATTATTGACCGATTTTGTCTAATTATTGGCGTTTTTAGGCAATTTTCAGGTATTTATGTTAACATTCATGGGCGTAACAGGTTTTGTTCAATATTCAAATACGTCTAATAATTAGTTAGTTTAGATTTTTGATAAATCCATATTTAGCTTATTTAAAGAAGTACCAATATTTCAAGTGTAATAAATTATTAATTTTAAAATTTCACCCTGTATAATTCATAATTGACCATACATTATTTAGTTTGTTGGAATCGGTTCATCAAGAGGATTTCAAAAATATGCAAATATACAGGGTGTTTCATTGAAAAAAAACAACACCAACTATGGCATACTTGCGTGAATCACCCTGTACATTTAAATTTATGTTTACATAGCGCACAACTCAGTTCAAAAGTTGACGTGTCTCGGCATTTTTTATAATTTTCTAAAATGATGATATAAAGAATTTTATTCCTTAAGTGGTTTCCACACTGTATAAACTTCTCTAATGGTTATAAAATGGGGGATTAGAAATTGCTTTATTAACGACTACCTTTTGAACGGCAATTTTTTGTTAGTCATAAACTTTTTTCACCTATTTCCAAAACAAAATTAGATGAAAAACCATCTTCAATTCCCAACTTTAGAACCCTATAGTCGTTAATAAAAGAAAATGTTTATATAAAGTTCTACAAATATTTTTATACTTTCTTCAATCCACTGGATTTTTGGTATTTTCCAAAAAATTTTTCCAATTGTATGAATCTGAAATTGCTATTAAACATATAAACACAATTTCAAAACATTATAACTCATTATAACAACACAACTTTTTATATTTGGAATTACTCACCAAAAACAATCGATCTTCGTTCAGAACACAGTATTCTTAAAAGCCGAAACCACAAACTGAATTGCATCACTATGAACAACATTGAAAGAAAATTAAAAAAATTCACCGAAAAAAAAACTTTTTATAATGTCAGTACTACATTTCCAACTCAACTTAACACATTTATACAATTGAATCTAGTAACTATTATACAGTTGAATCGAACTATATTTTGCGGGTACTAATCACTTTCTTGACAGTAGAAAGCCAATCAAAAAATTATCTACCTCTTGTCATAATATAGTCACCAATCAAAAATTAATGTTGATAAAAGAATACGTGAGTGGGATTGAAATATATTCAATCATCCAATCACAGCTGAACTCACCTAAAACGATAAGTATTGCTGACTTGAGAAAACTTTATTTTTCAAAGTTAACTTTAAAGGACATCGCATACACCGTTCTTATTTTTTTCCAGAATCCCGGGTTTTTCTTTCTTCAGAATAAAAGTAGGAACAGCTTATGGTTGAGTTGGCAATTATTGCTTTGTAATGTAAAACGTAAATAATCACCAAATCTTAATTTTCATGCTAAATAGCTGTAATTGCATATTTGTATATAAATTTCAATTTTAAACAACTTTACTCCCTACAATTTTTCTGTATTGTGAAAAATAAAGGTACTTTACTCTTGAGTAAGATTAATATTTTTTGACAAACCTCGTATACGGCTCAAAATAAGAAATATGTAACGATTGCATTTAAGGTTTTAGATAATGCAGAACTTTTTATGAAGAATACCTTTTTTTCATAAAATCAATATCAACATAGTTTTCCATTATGTAGCCAACTTACGCGGACACACTGTATAATATACAGAGGTTCCCATCAGAAAAATCATATGTTTGGTTTGTAACGGAGTTATGCAGCACTTTGTATAGTTCGATATAATTTCAAAATATGGACCTTCAACATATCTACTATTTTTGTCGATAAAATTTTTTGATATCTCTCAAAATAACCCATATACCGAAGTTTGTCGTAAGATTGGTACACCCTGTGTTAGACAATCTCCTTGGTATACAAAATTATGTTGCACTAGTTTTTGTTCAACTACTCCCTGAATTGTCAAAATATTTGAATTTGTCCATAATTGGTTAATGATAGAAAAAATTATTAACCACTAATAGAGAAATGCAACTTCTCAGTTGGCTAGAAGAAGCAATAATTGTCAACTTCACAGCTAGTAGTGGGGGGTTGTCTCCCATCTTTTTTATCTTCTTCTCTCCACCGCCTGTGTTGAGATATTGGATTTTTGGAACGATTTTGCCAATCACCTCACTTCGCTAACAAAAAATAACTTCTCGTATAAGTTAAGTAGTGGTCTTCACCACTTGGATGTATAGGTTAGGTTAGGTTAGGTTTGTGGTGAGTGGGTCTATAAGGCCCTCCACTGCGACTCACAAGAGTCTATTGTGGCTCACACCTATTCAGATTTCACCAAACAAATTCAGCTTTTTATGATGTATAACACTGTATAACAAATTTTCATGTTTTGTGAGTGACAGGCTCTGCTTATTTTCAATAATTAACTCAACCGCATGAATACTGTAAATCATCACTAGTTTAATTTTCTACCACCAAACGGAGTCACTCAATTGGTGAGTTTCCAATAAAAATCCAGATCCACTGCCTCAACGAAGCTTCAATTTTCACAAGCAAAAGTCGTGAAAATACTGAATAACGTAAAACCAGGCTATAAAATTTCCTCACGAATGTTACGAAGCGTGCTTACATAATCCACGTTTTATTAAAAAATTTAATTTTGTTCCAAGCTTAACACATAACTTTCCATGCATATTCTCCACACCCCACACTTTCAAGTATTCTAAAATATTATATAAAAGTCTGTTTAGTTAATTCAACAACCAGGAGGAATAATTTGAAAAGCCTTGCTTACACCACCGAAAGTTACCAGATTAGTTACTAAAGGATGTGTTTGGATAAAGTAGCAACAATCGTGTTCCAAATCTAATGAAATATTACTTCAAGGTCGAAGAAATCCCACGCGTAGTCATAGGTCGATTTCTCCTCTTATATGTAGACCTAAATAAGTTTTTTTTCGAAAATATTCCACAATTTCCACTTTACATCAATGAGCCGTGCTGGCAAAACGTGCTGGCTAGCGATCGCGCAGCTATAGACTCTCCCAACTAAATAACTATTGGATTACGATAACCCCCTTGTCGGTCAGTGTCTTACCTAGGTATAATTAGTTTTAGCAACATGACTTTTTCGTAATTTCTTTACATATTTCATTCGGTATTATAAGTCGTAGATTCCGTTTTAAATAAGAAGAACCCAGTAGAGTCTAGAAGTTGAATCTCCCATTCTCAATCTGCTCAAAACAACCTGGTCTTTTCTGCTTTGTCTAAGAGTCGTCTGGATTTCACTGATTCCACTATTTAAGTAGCGAATTGGTTTCTTCCCATCTTTTTTGTCAGATATTCCATACAAAATCCTAAATAACTGGTTCAAAATCGGCAACTGGAATGTTTTTAAAATATGGTATATTTCCGTTGCTCACAGAATACCGTGCAGTTTTATAGACTCTTTCATTGGATAGTATGCCTACATGGGAAGGAACCCATAAACTTTAATAAGTTACTATATGGATACGAATTTTTTTCATCTTCACTGCTGCCTGTGCTTGTACTGCTATCGTCATTTGAATTTATAATACCTGGATTAACCTTGGTTTGAACATCTGTGAATGTTTCATTTTCCTAATATTTCCGCTCTATATCCACTACATGTCAGCAACGCTTAGGCCATTCTTCGGAGAAGTGATTTGATCAAACTCGTGTTCCGCCAGTTTTCTCCCATCTTCCAAGTTACATTCTTTTGGGACACATTGCTTTTGACAGTAGCCCAAATAAGTTCAACGGGGTTCAAATCCGGATGTAGGGTGGAAATCTCAAAACGTTATATCCGTGTTCAAGCGTAACCTTATTAAATTTTGTATCTAATATGATGCTTTTTATTCCTCTTGAACGAAGTGTTTCTTTAGTGTAGCCACTTCACACCATGTCAGCCTTCCTAGAATTTGTATTGGGGGCTGGATTAATTTGATTATCATGGTATGGAACTTTATCGGTCACGACGATCGAATTCACAGGTATATTTGGGATCAACTTTTTTGTAACCATCAACCAACATTTTCAAATGCCAAACGCCAACAGAATTGGAAGGAGAACTAATGATACGCCTCCGTGCAGCGCATTTACATGTCTGTAGTTGGAAGTAACATCGAAAATGAGTTTGTGCGCATGGGGCCGGGCGCGCCATTACGTTTGGCGCTTGCAGTATTACGATTTTCACTAGTTATTAATGAGAATCAAAACTAATAATACATTTTTTAAAAAACTCGTTCTTTCCTATATTGTTCTATATTTCCAATAACCTCTTTCGACAGACATCGTCATGCTCCATCAATAAGCTTTGATGATTTCCTTCCAAATGTGTAAAAATAGCATGTATCAAATAAATAGTACATTTGGGTTTTCGAAGGATTACATAGTTGACTTTTTTCAAGAAAGTTTCTTCGAAGCTTGCAAAATTTTATCCAATACAGATAACTCATTTTTGTTCTTCGAACATCATTTTCAATTTACTTATCACAATTTTTCGAAAGTCAATATTCCTCTACCTCGATATTACTTTATAGTCGGTAAGAAAAATCTTGTGCATTTAATAGAATACCATGTTAACATAGAAGTGATAATTTACTCAACTTACTGGAGAAATTCTGGATTATAAGGGACAACTTGTTAACGGATTAACAAACCAGAATGGTGGGCGTTGAAGATCTTGTAGATGTGCGAGCCCCATTTGACTTTGAAGTGTAATTCAATAGCCTTCGGGGCCAACAAACCGCGAATTAGTTGTCGTCACTGTTTTTGAAAAATGTTTTCCAAAACTTCATAAAGCGTTAATATTTAGTTATGTAACTAGTTATGAAAAGAGCGATATTGTTCAACAAGCGTAATATTTGCCAAAACGAGCGCTAACGAGTTTTGCAAATTACGCGTGTTGTACAATGTCGCTCTCTTCATAACGTGTTTACGTACAACGTTTTATCTAATTTCGCGCTTTCATAATGTTCAATAAAATCTTCAATTACAATGGTAATATTAAAGTGGATTCAAATGGTGTTAAAAGTATTGTTACTATGAAGTTTTCACCCAGAAAATTGACTTAGATTAGATTCACCTATGTAATATCTAAATTTGAAGAGATCTATTTGAAAAGTGGAATTTTTGTCATTTTATTTATAA
The DNA here is from genome assembly GCA_910591675.1 of Galerucella calmariensis. NCBI lineage: Eukaryota > Metazoa > Arthropoda > Insecta > Coleoptera > Chrysomelidae > Galerucella > Galerucella calmariensis. The sequence goes on along the minus strand of CAJUYG010005324.1, from coordinate 4,273 downwards.
AAAAAAATTTAGGGCGCGGTCGAGGATCGAACCCGTGTAGGTAATTTAACAAAATTAAGTTTGCAAAAAATAGTCTTTCAGTAGTTTTTTAATCAAATCTGCACTGTGGTAAAAAATATCCATTTCGACAATACTGGACAATTTATTATAGGTATTTGTTATTCTGTGAGCAGGAGAATTTAGAAAATAATTGGTGAGTACCTGATGAGTGATAAAGGTATAATTGTTTCTGGTTGAGTGGCTGGGAATACGAAGTGTTATGAAGTTTGTAAGTTCAAGGCAATCTATATTGTTATTGAGGATTTTATGAATAAACAGTACATCCGCAATTTGCCTACCATGCTCTAGTGAAATTATCTTTAAATTAGAACGAATACGTTGCCTATCCACATCGGGATAAAATTTTCTTTTACAATATGAAATAAACTTGTTCTGGACTGTTTCTAATTTTGAAATGTAGACCGAATAGCGCGGGTTCCAAATAGTGGAACCGAATGTTAATATACTATTTACATATGCCATATATAATGTTCTAACGGTAAGAGGGATTTTGAAGTTCGAAACATGTTCTGTATATAAAGCCCAACTGCTGATTAGCTTTTCTAGTTATATTACAAATATGCCGATCGAAAAGTAATTTAGAGTCTAAAAGAATACCAAGATCCCTGACAGTATCTACAGCGTGTAATACGCTATTAGATATTTCATATGTATTGTAGTTCAAGTCTGAATTACAACGAGAAAATTGTATATAATTACACTTTGAGACATTTAAAAACAAATTATTTCTCAGACAGTAGTCGGATAAATTGTCTAAGTCTTCTTGCAATCGAACTCTGTCGTAAGCACATGAAATTGAGTGATATATTTTCAAATCATCGGCATACATAACAAACTTAGCAAATTGAAAGCAACTAGAGATGTCATTTATATATAAATTGAAAAGTAAAGGACCTAAAGGACCCCTGAGGTACTCCTGAAGTAGTTACCACAGCCTTAGATTTAAAAGCACCTAAAATTACTTGCTGTGACCTATTTGTGACATATGAGTCGAACCATCTTAATAAATTACCATGTATACCGACTTCACCAAGTTTTGAGACAAGGACGGAATGATCTATTTTGTCGAAGGCCTTACTGAAATCAGTGTACACAGAATCGACGTTATGCCTATAATTTAAACTTTTAAGTATGTATTCAACATATAGGAATAAGTTTGTATCTACCAAACGTTTTTTCATGAAGCCATGCTGTTCAATGTTAAGTATGTTTTTTACGTCATGATAAAGAAAATCAAAAATGATACTTTCAAACACCTTACTAAAGATGTTTAATTTAGAAATAGGTCTATAATTTTCAACTTTATTCTTGCTTCCAGATTTATGAATTGGTGTAATAAATGCTGTTTTCCATGTATCAGGAAATTGACCTGAACTGAGAGATTTATTGAATAGCAAAAATAATGGCTCTATTAGCGATTCCTTACAATTTTTAATAAAATCAGTAGGTAATTCATCTGGTCCAGGACCTTTATTGGGTAAATTTTCAATTTTTTTATCAATAGTTTCACGAGTAATTGTGTTTAATTGTAACATTTTGTGTATTAATGTGTCAGATGTTGATTACACATTATTTGGTGAAATTATCACATAATCGTAGGAAAAATACTGTACATTACTCGTGCAAAAGTGATTTTTCACTCTCGTGTGAAAAATGTCACTTTCCGCACACGTTATGTGATATACTATACATAACTACTTTTCATAACTGAAATATGGAGGTTATGAAAAATGTGACGTTACCTAACGTCAAGGAGTGACTTAAAGTGTTACATTCGATAGCGAAATTAGATGAAATAATTATAATTAATTATCGATATTTATTTCTAACACCCTCTATTATATATGAAACTGTAACAATAATTTAAAGCCTGTAGTGTTTAACAACTACTACAAAAAACGTCTAAGTATTTTATAGGCCCATTTGTGTAGTAATCCAGATTAATTTCCCTTGAGTACAGTAATCCCGTATTATCACGAAAATGGGGGAAAAACATCTTAACACTTGTTCTGCTGGAAATTAAGTACCCACATCAAGTTTCTCAGATGTCGTCGCGGACACTTTTTGTCTCGATTCAAGAATATTCACAAAAAAAGTTAGGATAGACCCGACCTTCAAGTTTTAGTTCATTTTCTCTGCCTTTAAAATAAAAGTTGGTGAAGTTGTATATGTATAATAAAGAGGGATAACCCTCTGTATCTCAGAAACCTTTTAGCTTGAAGGAAAAAATTCATAATACAAATTCGCGTACAAGAAACTGCTGGAAAATACTTTCAAGCTTCCCGCGCCACCGCTAGAAAGCGGTTGGTTATATCTTACAGATACACCAACCCCGTTAAACTTGGTTGATAATAGCCTCAGAAAAAATCAACGAAGCAATCAATACCTACATTTTTTTATCTTCTAATTATTGAATATTAAAATAAATTCTAAATATCAATTATCACAAATATTTTATTTGAAAGCAGAGTCAGCTCTGTAGATAATGAAATGCAAGTGTAAATAACTGAACGATAACAAAAAATCTAAACAAAAACAAAACAAATTTTTACACGTACCTAGACGATATGCTGACGCAAAAATATGCCTAGGATGTTAATTATTTCCTTTCGATTAAAATTATCTATGTACAACTACCTCTGAAATTTATCTTTCCACTGATTAGTTTTATTCAGATCTTTTTATACAGGGTGAATATACTAGTGTGACTCTTATTATTTCAAACATTTTAGTTTTCACCTTAAATTTGCTTCATTTAACATAAGAAGAGACGTGGAGTTGCAGTCATTTTGGTAATATTTCGGAAGTTGGCAGCCTTGATTAACAAGTGGGTTGACACAATTTGTATAGCCCCATGTCATCTTCTTTTTATTGATTTTCCGTGTTGTCTCGTTGAAATTTGGCTGAATACGATCCTGATGATTTAGTTTATCAAATTTAAGGTTAGCTATATGTCAAAATAGCAAATGAAATAAATGACAAATCCAAAACCCGATGACGCACACCAAGAAGGCTATTGAATGTACTATATTATGTATTAGCATGAAAGTGGAAAAAAACTCAAGCAGAAAGATAAAACACCGCCCGATTCCGTCAACTATTTCCTAAAGTCTAGTAGGCTAGACGATAGGGGTAACAACTACAAGTAATTAGCAATACGGCTGATTTTTTTCCATGAGTACCTTGAAGTATGTAGATTAATATCTATCGATTTCCCAAATTAGAAGAAAAAATCAAAAAAAAAGATTTGTTATTTTTTTTTTCATATTTGGGAAATCGATATACTGGTAAACCTTTTTTTATATCTATCTACATACTTTAGGGTACTTATGAAAAAAAATCAGCCGTATTGCTAATTACTTGTACTTTTGGTCTAAAATGACCCATACCGACTGGCCTATAGGAATTCTTCCATAAAATAGTTCTGAACTCATCCACTGCGGTCGCTGAAATTTTCGTTTCAGACCTTGTCACAGAACTTTTAATTTCTTAGGTCATTTTTAGTCTGTTTTGTGGCCTTAGCTGCCTTACCTATTTCGACAACTCAATTGCAACTACTGGCATTCATGAACCGTTCTGGAGTCGTTTCAAGTACTGCAAACTTAAATTTGGGATAGACACGTCAACTTTATCGCTTCTTCCAGAAGGTACAATTTGTATACTGTCCCAAGTAGTCCCAAAAACTATACTATAAACAGTTGGAACGCGCAATAAATACAGCACTTGCACGAACAATACCAAGAACGGTTCTATCGCCCTAAAATTTTTAAAAATGTGGACGAAACTGTCATATTGGTCCCTCCATTTTATTAAACGTATACGAGGGTACTTACAATTTTTTTATTTCTCTAATTTTTGTTTCAGTCGATTCTACTTAACATAAATTGAGTGGTGCGGTGGCTACAGAATGGATTGGGACTTTTGACGTCGTCGAGTCCCAAGAGCGTCGCCGCCATGCTAGGGGCAACATTCGAATCAATGTTCAGCTAATATGATTTTATTGGTTACAGCATTTCTGCTAATCAGTACCGGCTTAGCAGGTAAGAAGAATTATATCAATCTAATTAATTCCTTTACAAAGCCGATCACAAAGCTTCCGCCCGTTCTGCTGTGTATTAATTCACCCAATAACTTTTTATTCTTTAGAAACTAGGTAACAATAGTTGACATTTTTCCTAGAAAACTTGGACAATAGATACATTGTATTTATTGT
>CAJUYG010005323.1:0-14167 GCA_910591675.1 Galerucella calmariensis | reverse complement strand
GCGGCGGTCCCTCACACACTCTCCGTCATCTACTCCGTTCTATCACTCCTGCCTCTCATATTCCTACTCTTTCCTAATCATGCTCTCCATCCTCAACATTTTTTCTTTCCGCGGTCTGCTTTCTCCTTCCTCCTACTTGCCCAGACTCGTCCCCACTGAGGGGTCCAGAGGGTACCTTCCATTTTTTTCATCTCCATCTACATCGACTTCTCCACTCTCCTTGCCTTACATCCTGCTACCTGGTCGCCCTTCACTCCACATCCAAAACATCTGCCCTCCTCTTTCCCCTCTATAATGTTTACCCTATTTAAGTCCAGCTTAATCTCCCGCTTTCCTAGTAAAGTTTCTGCTTTCTCAAATTCCATCCTCACCACCGCCATTTTCATGCCGTTCCTCTCCCTCACCACTTTCATCACCCTTGTCCCTTCCAAGTATACATAAATAATTAAGTATCAACATTTTTTGCGAAGTATTATAGTTTTATCATGCATCTATTCCCTAATATTAACATTTAATTGTTTCTTTTTTTTTTCAGTTAGATGGCTTTGGCAAAAACCAATTAGCCAGATCAATTTTTAGTTATTTACGTCTTAAAATTTATTGTTACACAGTTTTAACAGCATTGACATCGTTTTGTTAATGGTTAGTATTGTGTGCCTGTAGTTGCTCTGTATAATGAAACTTTTCAGCCGCATACTTTTCGGAGGTTTAACCTTTAATTATGAATTTTATATAAAAATTCGTTCCTCTGCCAATAAAATAGACATAAGCTACTTTTTTGAGTTTCCGGAAGAAGGGGGTCAGGTTTTCAACGGCACCTTCTGTATTTTAAGTAAATTTAAATTTTAAATAATAAACATGAAATGTCCACTTACTTTTTTAGAGTGAGAATGAGAAAACTGGAAATCCTCTTCTGGATACAAGACGTCAACTGTGTGTGAATGTAATAAACTTAGGATGTAACGAGTGTATACTACTGCATCGATACCACGAGCTTCCAACTGTTCATCTAGCCAATTAGAGACCGCCGAAGGCATTGACACCACTTGAGGGTACTTCATAATATGCTGAAAATTAAATCCAATAAAATTTTACTGCAACATGAGATGTGTAGGTGGTTCCAGAGCTACCGAAACGAAAAGTAGGGAGGGTGAGTGTGTAGGCTCACAGCACTTAGGCCACATGTGACCCATTGTACATCCTCCCAAGGAGTTGTCCTTCTGGGTCATTGTCCATCCTGTCCTTCTCAGGAAGGTGGACAGGTCACTAGGAGACATCTCCTTTATATCGGCAGGTGTAGGCCAAGACTCACCGAACACACATTCTCTTATTGACGATAACTCCGGACACTCGCATAAACATGCCTGACAGTTTCATCTTCCTGTTCACACATCCTGCATAGAGGTGTGTCCACTAGCCCCATAGTATGGAGGTGTTTCCTTAGTTGACAGTGACCAGTCAGAAATCCTACTGTTAAACGTAGGTTTTTCCTGGTCGTCGCCAAATATTTCTTCGGCGCCAGCTTCCCAGGGTCGCCCAGAATGATCCTGGCAAGACTGCATCCTTTGATTCCATACGATCTCTTAAGGGATTGAGCATGGGTGTAACGTTTGGCTAGTTCCGCAATTGTCGAAGTCGTTAGGCCGTAGGTGTCACTGGGTCCCAGATATTTTTAGTCCAGCGGCTTCCCTGGCTAAAGAATCAGCAATGCGATTTCCTTTACTCCTGTCGTGCCCTTTAACCCACCTCAGGATAATATTGTTATCTGACGAGGCGTCAGCTAAATCTTGGTGGCACTCTAGTACTAGCCTCGATATAACACGTTGTCTGTTCAAGGCTAATAGGGCTTGTCTACTATCAGTGCAGATTATCATGTTTTTGCCAGAAATCTGCATTTGGCTCTGTGTTCTGTTTTATTTGAATTTTGTAGGGTTTGTTAAACAAAAACCTGGGTTCAATTGCATCGTTGGCTGCCTACAGCAGAGGTAGCGCAGTGAGCGCTTCCTGCCATAGGCTCAACTTCAATTGGCCCACTCCTACTTCGGGGTTTACACCAGCCGTGCGCAATCGTACCATGGCCATTAACGCAACCTCCTTGACGTACAGGTCCAGTAGGGCCAGACCAGTAATTAGTTCCATTGCTGCGGTTGGTGTTGTTCTTATATGATGCTCTTGTGATGTTTAAACAAGCCATTCGCTGTATTTGATATAATTTTTGGATGGCCGTTGCTTGTAGAACCTTCGGTCTCCATGCAATTGCTCCATACGTTAACATTGGTCTTATTATTGCAGTGTAGATCCTGTTGACCACACGGGGTGACAGACCCCAGGTGCGTCCCACTGTCCTCCGACACTGCTTATAAGCCACATATGCTCTTTTTGCTCTGCTGTGTAGATGAGAGTTCCATGTTAGTTTCCTGTCGAGGGTAATACCAAGATATTTCACCTCTTCCGAAAAGTTTAGTTTGCTTTTGAAGATTTCGGGAGGTTTCAAACCCGATAAACTTCTTTTCCTGGTGACAAGGACCATCTCAGTCTTTCTGGCAGTGACAGTGAGTGTTCCTTACACCATGTTTCAATTAATTTAAGCCCATCCTGCGCTCTATAATAACTATGTCATCTGCGTATGCAATTGTGTAGAATCCATTGTTGTTGAGGTGATTAATCAGGGTGTCTAGGACTATGTTCCACAGAATTCAATTCAATTAAAAATACTTACATTAACAAATAAATTGTCGAGACGCCGTTTGAGGATTTATAGAGACCTTTTCTCTAACAGGGGGCCAAACAATTGCTTGCAGGCTCTCCTTGTTCAGGAACATGGTTAAAGCTGCTGTCCGGTCATCTTTACAGGGAAATGAAAATGTTTTAGTAAGTGTTATTTAGTATTGAAATCGTTTTTTGTTAATCCCCATTGTAGTTATATCTGTAACAAAAATATTTTTCATTAGATCAAATATAAAGTTATACATTTTTTCGGCTTGTGTTGTTTCAGATAATTTTGTTGTCGCATACAAATTTCAACAAATTTCGAGTTATTTAGAGTTTCAGATATTGTCATTTGAATTATTAGACAGTAGAGAAGAAATTTCAAAACAAACTTATCATATCTAGGTTCGTATGGTGGAGATAATGTTGAGGGACGAGGAGGAATCGATGGAGGTTAATGGCGTAAAGGAGAACATGATTAGGGGAAGAGAAGGACTTGATATGGCATGTGAGAGGTGGGAGTGATAGAAGGGATAGTGTGGGAGGGACCGCCCTTCGTCTTGAAGTATGCTAGGGTAGTGATTCCAAGGCAGGAGTAACGGCGAGTTTGAGGTGGGTTTGGTTGGTAGGTACTCCCTTGTGGATGGTTCCAACACTGTCTGGATAATGGCTGGAACCCATTTCTCATATCAGCCCGAAAAAAAAAGGTTCCTATTTTTTATACGTGATCTGCTCCTCGGCTCTTCGAACCAGCAAATTAGGTCCAAATATCGATATTTGCCACTATCATGTCTGATTGGCTGAAATTCATGTTGTAGCTCCTGATTTTACGTCACCAGTGGTAAAATATTCCAAAATATATGTAACTTAAGGGATACGTTAATGCAAAGTATATTTTTCATCTCGAGTAACACGGTAATTTATGATTGGTCCTAACTTCATAAAGTATATCTCAAAAAGTGATCATAGCTAAGCAATAATTTTACTGAGTACTGAAATAAAAACAAATAGGTATCAGAAAATTTTTAAAAAATACTGGGGGAAAAACTGATATTGTAGCATTATTTTCATCTATTTTTTATCTCAACTCTATATAAAAGCGTCGAGTCAAATGTGATTAAAATTGAAATATAGAACGAAAAACTGTTGGCAAAAGCAAACGTGAGCCCTGGTGGGCGTGTTCATGTCGCTGTAGTTGTATTTTTGTAGTAACAATTCGATATTTTGAATCGATAACCAAATATCGACACCATACATGTCAACTGTGAGAGATATGTAAACAAAGTCAAACTTGCTAAAAATGTAACTCTAAATATTAATAAAAATATTTATATTGGACCAAAACTAAAACTACTGTTTGTCCTAAATGTCTATATTTTCAAATTACATGACTGTATTAATGTCATGAAAAAGAAGGGTCAAGTTTCTATGGAAAGCAACTGGTTATAGTCCAGTGTTGTCGATGCAAAAATGAAAATTTCCCGAACTTACTATTCAAATTATCAGAATTTGTCAAAATTACCATCAAAAGGACACATTGGTTATCTAAATGAAGTCTTCGACCCCAGTCAATATGGACAAACCCCAAAAACAATAGCAATTTTATATATCCCTTCTACAAAATATTCGAAAAACTATTGGATCCAAATTAGTGAAATTGTCTAAAAATCGGATAATCATCCTCGCATTGACAACACTGATACAGAATGAATAAAATGATGTATGTTGATGAAATCACTCGGTCATATTATTTCGATTATATTTAACAATTACTAATGGACAATCGTTAACATTGGCTCTTGATTGGCTGCTTGCGATGACCTTATTTTAGTTCTCAAATTTTCCGGGGCTCATGTTTGGTTCTGACAACTGTATTATAGGCGAGTCTGCAAATTGATAGTCGAGGAGCAGCCGAAACAATGCAGTATTTCGCCGAGGTGCACATTACATATTTTTCGTCGATCTTTTAAAAAATTACCAATTTTCAAATGAAAAATCAAGTATTTACAAAGCAAATATTTTTCTTCACACTTTTCTTCCGCTGTGCAAAATTTAAGTTTCATCTGCGGCATCACGAAGAAGTATGTTTATTAAATCTCGAGTGAATACTCTAGATTTTTTCTATTTGAACCCAACGATTTGTTTAAAAAAATGCAAGTTTCGAATATTTGCATGGGTTAACTAACGTTTTAGTGGACGAAAAGTACTTGACAAAAATAGACAATTTTTCATCCGGAAATCAGTACGTAAAATGTCATTATTCCTAGGACGACGAAAAATGTAATTTTTGGTGAAAGTATGGGATAAAATAAAATATTTTCAGACATAATATTAGTCATACATTGTTTAGTAATAAAATATCAGTGCACGCAGTGTGTCAAGGTCACGTGATTGTCTGCGTAACTGAGTTATGTACAGATTATATTGGTATTTAAATATATCCTAGATGGTTGTACACTGTTTTGTTTTCGTTTTTATAAATGGGAGACGATTCTGTATATTTATATTTTATAGATGATACACGTGTAGTCTACACTTTGTCGAATATACATATACACATAGTTTTGCATCACCTTCCTCGGATGCGAAGGAATTTTTTTTCGCTAACAAATTTTTGTTGGCTTGTTTATCAATGTTTATCATTTCAATATGTTCCATATTTTTTGCAATATACAGATGTTTACAGTTTTTTTTTGTAAGAACATTTTTAGTGCGATCATTTTAACATTCAAGGCATTTGATTTTTACGATTTTAAGTGCAAACATGAATCGTCAAGTCATAAGTGAGATTGACCGTGCAAGAATAGTGGCTTTAGTTGAAGAAGGTCATTCTCAAAGGTTCGTGGCAAACAGAGTTGGCGTTTGGTAAAGTGATGTGTCTCGTGTATGGAGCCGGTATCTCCAGACCAATTCTCTTCGTGATAGACCTAGAAGCGGTAGAAGGCGTGTTACTAATCAGCGGCAGAACCGCTATATCCACTCAACTATCCGAAGAAACCCGACCATGGCAATACCAGCACTCCAAAGAGATATGAGACATGCGTTGGGAGTTCAAGTATCGATCTCGACATTACGAAGACGAATACTTGCGACAGGTTTGAGGTGTCGCCGACTAATAAGAGTGCCCAGACTACAACCTGAGCACAGAGTTCGCCGACTACAGTGGGCTCAAGAACACGCGGCCTAGCCTGAAGAATTTTGGAATTCGGTGTTTTTTTCCGACGAGACAAGGATTTGTTTGGTACAAGATAGCTATCGAATACGTGTGTGGCGGGATCCAACGAGAGTTGCTCAGCTTGCCCATGCTCGCCCCGTGCCGCCCTTCAGAGGAGGAAGTGCTATGTTTTTTTTGGCTGGTATCATGTTAAATGATCGCACAGAATTAATTCATGTGGAGGGAACGATGACTGGTGATAGGTATCTCAGAGAGATTCTACATCCTCACGTGAGACTATGGCGCGCAGCTGTTGGCAATTCATTCGTTTTTATGGACGATAACGCCCGACCTCATCGGACCAGAGCTGTAAATGAGTATCTTGAAACTGAAGGGATCAATCGTTTGAACTGGCCTGCCCTATCTCCTGACATGAATCCCATAGAACATGCTTGCCAGGGCAGTGGCAGCACGTAGAAATCCACCCAGGAGTGTACAAGAGCTTGTTCATGCGGCGCAAGAAGAATGGCGAAATATTCCTCAACAGAATATCAATAATTTGGTAAACAGCATGGGCAGGCGACTTCAAGCTTGCATAAATTCTAGAGGTGGAAATACTCTTTATTAAAAGTTCTCATGCAGGTTCTCACTTAACCTTTTCTTCAAAAAGAATCAATTTGTATTTAATTTCTAAGAATACTTTTTATGTTTTTATTTTTTTGTTGCACTTCCGATGCGCTCGTACATATCATTGTTAACCGAGAACTGATGTCGAATAATATAAATAGAAAACAATACAGTTACGTAACATTCAAATAAAAGATGTGGCAAATGCCTTTCTGTATTTCATTTAAACATCCTATCGCCGGAACGGAAATTATATATATGGTATATTTAGCGCACTTCCGGAAATAACTTACTTTCGTCAAGTTTATTTTCAATTTTAATGTTGTCAAAGCACTTTTAGGTTAGGAAAATCAGCTCAAAAAATGGCAAAACCTCCGTGCAGCATCGATTTGCATAAAAATTTGGGATCCGGCTCACCCTCTAGTTCATTTGTACGATTTTTTCAAGGGTGAAAAAAACACCTAATTGTCAAAAATTATAAAATAACATTGTAAACCTTAAGATGGGTAAAAGTTGGTTTGGATTAGTCAAATAATGATTGTTTTATGCTTTGGAATACAATTTCTAATGTTTCAGCCCTTGAAAATCAACCCTTGTTAGAACTTAATATAAAAAAATTATTTATCCTAAACAAATAATTTCGTCTTACATCGATGTTCATAAAAATTTGGAATTAGGCTCATCTCACCCCCTACTCCATATTATATATAATGCTTGAGAGCGCTGATTATTTTTAGGGGTGAAAACTACCCCCTACCGTTAAAAATTATAAAATATCATTATAAACCTTAATATAGGTAAATTTTGATTTGTATTGGTTAAATAATGATTGTTTTATGCTTTAGTACAGTGTTTTTCAGCCTGTGGTTTAGGATATTATTTCTTCCCTTAAAACATCAACTCTTGTTATAGACTAAAGTGAAAATACATTTCCCAAAAAAAGATAAATAATTATCATAGTGATTCAATTCAAGAATTCTGTTATTTATGTATTAAGTTCAACTTTTCAACCCTTAATAATGTTGCAATTTCTATAAAGTGAAGATATAAAAAAAATGTAACAAAACAAAAAATTGATTAAAGGGCTCGAATAAGGAGGTGTTTGCTCGTAAATAGAGGTTTTAAGCGGCAATAACTCGCCAAATATTAACTGTTCAGAAAATCTACGCCGTAGGGGCGCCACGGGTCAGTTTCCTATCTATAAGTGGGCTATCTGTGATAACCACCCACCCGCTCCAGGATCAAAAGCTTGTTTATCGTAAACATATATTCTATCGCTCATTTCATTGTCTTAGAAAAAGTTACCCCAACATTGACGAAAATCTTTATATGGACGTCTTTGTTTTGTTAAGTGGGCTACTAAGAGACTTGTCTTAGAGCTATAGTTTTCAATATTATGTTTTATATCTCGAACCTTTTTATGATTATAATAGAAAATAAACATTCAATAATTGAAGTCTGATGTATTCGTACATAGGTATATGCAAATTTTTTATCTACAAAACCATCCGGTGTCTTAGAACGAAATAAAAAAAATCACAATGAACCAATAAAAAATACGCAAAATTATCGGTTTTTTTCGAAGTTTATTAGGAATCGTTTTAATAAAGAGTTATATATATATATATATATATATATATATATATATTTATTTATATAATTATATAACACGATATTTCTGATTGTAAAGATTTTACAAAGAAAAGTTATTGTGCAATATAAGTTGGCGTCTCTACAAAAGTTTTTAGAAGAAAAATTCCGTAATTATATACTCAAGTGAAGTATTTTTCCATAAATGGGTTTTTAGAAAGTTAATGACTCAAAAGAATTAACAAAATGGCAAGAAATGCATAAATAGTATTCATTCTTCATTCACTACTACTACAAAATAAAATTGTTTCTATTGAAATGCGTTGCTAGAAAGTTAACGACAGAAAAGAATTAACGAAAATGCAAAAAAGCATAAATATTATAATTCTACTACTACAAACTACAATATCAAAATATTCTACGAAAACATTCATATATCAGGGTACAGCCAGTTCGTTACCAACGAAAACATCGATAATAGACGTCTTTGATTTCTGAAGTGGGTTATAATTAGTTCAGATTATGTTTTGGGGTTTTACGACCCTATTTTGTTAATATGTGAAATATTTCAATTAATTTGACTTGACCTGTTTTTCGTATTGAACGGTTGTTATTTGTTTCTTCAGATTTTACTGTTGAATTATAACAATTAACATTCCGTTGTTGAAAAAGTTTGGAATATTCTTACATCAGAAGTGGATTAGCTAGCGATAAATACCAGACGTGTAAAGTGGCGTCACGTATGTTTTTATTGTCCAGAAATATTGAATGAATGAATACACCACAAGGAACACACAATAAATAGGTCTCATTTTTTGTAGGTATACAAACCATACCAAAGCATAAATGTAAGTTCGTACTTTCGTAATGGAAAATATTTCCACCAGAGATTTTACTTTTTTAAACGAAAGTATATGTAGTATAGACTACTTTCTTAGATTTGTGAGAAGATTCCGCTCGAGCTTGCGATGCAGCTTGCAAGCAAAGCTCGGAGCACGTGAAATGCAACAGTTTTTCGTCCATAACTTTTTTAGATTCGATTGTACAAAAAAATTGTTGACATAAATATTGTAGGTAATTCCATACCTATAAGATGACGTAATGCAATATTCGAAAAAAATATTTTTCAACCCTTATTTTTTGAAAAATTGAAATGTTTGCAAAATGGTTTCTTAAGCGACAAACATAATTAGAATGATAAAACGACTTCATAATATATGAAAATATAGTAGTCCGGCACCCGAAAACGTTGGTGTTTTTAGATTTCGGAAATTGAAAACAGCGGCCCTACAAAATTTCAATATATATATTTTTTTCAATCTTGTTTCATTTCATGAACATTGAAGCTATCCATACGCGGTTTACTGCAATCAATAAATAATAAGTTGTAGTTTCTCTAGCATGCGGAAATAAGCCCAGGAGTTAACATAAAGAAACATTTCCTATTAAATACATTAATAAGTTGTAGTTTCATGACCAATAAGAAGAAAATTAAAAAAAAAATGTACATTATTTTTCACGAGTTCAACTGGAAAATAGTAGTTTACCTAACTAGTGCGGAAAGTGATACTTTTCCGCACGCTATTGCGGAAAAGTCACTTTACGCACGTGTTAGGTACACTATTTTTTCTACTAGCATGCGGAAATAAGCCCAGGAGTTAACATAGAGAAACATTTCCCATTAAATACATATCTACAAATTAATTATTATTATTATTATTTGACATTCATTTGATGAGTCTTATACCAGGGCCATTAAAAATGATTGAAAAATATTTTTTTTTATTGAAAATTAGTTATAATAAATTTATTAATTTTTCAGTCATTTGGTAAACTACAATCATACAAATATATATTGTAAATATTCAAATGTCAGTATATTCCCCAAAAACTTGACAACTTTACTTTTCCGCTCTAAAATGAGTGCGGAAAAGTGGACTTTTCCGCACGCTAGTAGGAAATAGCTATTTACCTAACAAGTGCGGAAAATGAATTTTTCCGCACGAGTCTGCCGTTTTCCGCAAGTGTTAGGTACAATAGTTTTTCTACGAGCGTGAGGAAAGTCAACAGAACTAATCAAAAGTTGAGATATTTTTATCTGATTATAAGAGCTTATAGTTTATTTAGAAACATATTTTATTAGATTATTGATAAAGTAAACATGAAGTAAAATATTGTTAACAATAATAGTTACATGTCTAAATTCACGAGCAAAATATTTTAGAAATGCACTGACAGTTTTCTGACAATGAACAAACAAAAATGAAAGTAAATAGCTGGTTAGTTATACATGGTAGCTATAGCATTTCGCAACCACCATAATATACCGGCTTATTATCAATTTGATATTTTCAGGTGGAAAATTATTTCCACACGGTGCGGGAAAATTAATTTTCCACACTAAAATGTGTGTGGAAAATTCAATTTTTGTCGCCCGCTGGTAGAAAAAATATTTTTCGTCCATTTGACGTTGGGAATTAATTAATGGATTCATTAATATTTTGAAAATTTTTGTCTTTAAAAACCACGTATTTTTCAGATTTGATCATTAGAAGCGGAGAAATCATTATTCAAAGTTCAATAGCAACTGAGCCACTTCCATCAACTGTTGAATTTTTATTCATTCATTGACATTAATAAAATGAAAAATTGAGAGTATTTAGAGTTTTTATTGGACAATGAGCACAATCAAATTTAAAAAAGTTATGGACGAAAAACTGTTGCATTTGCTTGCAAGCTGCATCGCAAGCTCGAGCGGAATCTTCTCACAAATCTAGGAAAGTAGTCTATACTACATTATATTTTTGTTTAAAAAAGTGAAATCTGTAATGGAAATTTTTTTCATCCTATATCCTTACTTCCCCGGACTATTCGGGCGTGAATAAAGCCAAAGTGTTTTATTTCATCGTTTACTATGCTCATTATGTAATGTGTTCTTATCTACTATTTGATAACATATTTTTTGTCAGTATTTTTTCTCTTTAATATAGTATGGGTCAAATTGAAAAGCAGCTTAGTTTATTTTTAATCACCATATCTATTTCAAACCTCTGTATTATGATATTTGTAAATTACTCTGATAAATAAAGTTGATTTATTATTATCATTATATTTAATTTTGTATAATTTTACATTTTTTTGTATAAGTACTATAAGTAGACGGTTAATAACCTAAATTTATTTCATTTCATTTAAATACAATTTCTGTTTAGAAGAATCAATCACGCTATAAGCAAAGTAAAAAAATATATATACAGGGTGAGTCATGAGGAACTGTACATACTCCTACCTCGTATGAAGACCCTTATGGGGCATGTCATTAAAAAGTTTCTGATGTCTTTGTATGTGTGTATATGGGGTGATATTCACTGAGAGCTAAAATATCTAATGTACGGAGGTCTCCTAAGCCTCCTAAGATATAATTGAATTGCCAATATGTATTAATTTTTAAATGCAATCTTTATTTTTCATTATCACCAAAATAAAATTGAATTTTGTATTACCGTAGCCTTGTATTTTGAGGAAAAGTAAAACACAATTTTGATGATTTGATAAAATGACAATTTCGATGAATCATTAAAAATGTTATAGAGGGTGATGTTTTAGTACTATTCAAAACAGTGAGTACCTTTTAAAATCCGATTCGGATATGAATAAAACATTTGTATTATTAAAAATATAGCACTAGCTATGGTACTACTAATTATTAAAAATGTAATTTTTGTTCGAGATATTATATTATTTTTACAAGAAAAATTATATTTTTTTCATGTTGCCAAGCTTCCATTAAATTTGATTTTTTTGTTAAAAATTGAACAATCGTGTGAAGAAAAAAATAAATACGCCATTTTTGTTTCCTTGTCTAGTTTATAAAAACCATATACAGGTTGAAATTTTTTCATATAAACAAAACGAAATTTCTCAAGGCCTTGATTTTTTTTTAATTTGAATAAATCAGTTAATTAGGTGATAGTAGTGTAACGTTTTAGCAAAATATGAGACAAATCGAAATTACCGTTCAAGAGTTATTTATAATCAAAAGACATAGGTATTTACAACTCCCCCTTGTATATTATTAAAATATGGGAGCAGGCACTTTTTAATGGATATTCAGCACTCTCCATAGGGATCTCCATAAGTGACTCACCCTGTATGTGAAAAACTGGTTTTGTTGCTTTTTATTTTCAAGTTCATTAACGTTTCTACTACTGATAAATTTAAAACCAAAAGACCTTGAAAAACTGGTACGAATCACAAGTACTTATATACAATAATTTGCTTTTTTCATGAACACAAACATAAATGTAAATATATTTTGGCTACAGAAAAAATGGATCAGGATAATGTTTAGTGGGTTGCTATTTATATTTCGGGTATATAGAACAGAATGTTTTTCATGTTTAAAGTATAAAAAATTCCATTTCCGAAATTATTTTTCATTCATTTTACACCTCTAGGGAAATTGTTTGTCACAGTTCGCTATTGGGATACTTAAAAAGGATCAAGTTAAGAAATATCTATCTTTTTTATTTTTACCATACATTCTTTATTTTTTATTCAATATGTGAAGACCATTTCTCTTAACATTTTTTTTATTTTTTCAGATTAATACTATTAAGTTGAATAAACTATAACCATGTAAAAAAAACAATACCCATCCAAATTTATTGGTATGGTTTAATATTATTCTAAATCTATTTCTGTTTCACTGTCAGAATCTTTGCGATTCCATTACTACTTGTTTATGTGTCAATTTTACGATATGTGAATCCCATTTTACCAATAACTCTATGGTGGGTGACCCGGCTAATATTTACTTTGGTGTCATCTTCTAGCTTTCTTTTTAGATTGTCCAAAGTAGGAACAATCTGGCTTTCATAGAGGGAATATATTTTCCTTTTTATCATATCCTGTTGGCCATTGTCCAGACGATGAGATTGAAAATCACTACGTTTTTTTCTTCCACATAATTTTTTAACCAATAAGGTGATTTGTTCTTGCATGTACCGCATGCGCACTTCATAAGAGTTTATTTTCGTAGAAGCTCTCACTGTTAGTGAATAGACACCCAGGCATACTTTGGTATCGTGATAGGGTACCTTCTTCTTCTTCTGATTCTTGGCCTCTTGCTTTGCAGCATCCGGTCATAGGGAACCTCGACTGTACTATGTTAAACGTATGAAATTTCTCGTCCATTCGCAAGGAAATTTAGGTCTATTTTTTGAAATATTCTCTTATAGCATAAACAATATACCATAGACTACGGGAATAAACAAAAGATCGAATTGAGGTTATGTACGGTTTAAAACCACAGAAATACAGCACAATCATACGTCTTGTATCGTTTCGCAAGTCGAAAACGACAAGCACCCTTACAAGGTATACCGTAGATATGTGGTGCCAAAAAAATAGCCTATAGATCATGGAGACTAGCCTTTATGTCAGGAGCGGGTAAATATACTACACGGCTCCACCCACCACCTCAATTTTAGTAGTTGAGGTGCGCATGCGTCCAAGCAGCTTTTAACCTTCTATTCGATGTAACTGAATGTGAGCTGATTAGCGTAGTTGGTAGGGTATTGAGCTTACAACTCAGAGGTCGTAGGTTCGAAACCCGGTTAGGTGTGCTTGGTTTTTTTTTTCTTCTCTTATTTCCCGATATTTCTATACATAGTTACACTTTGATCAACCGGGTTTGTGCCTGGGTTTTCCTGTTTTTTTATTAGTTTTATATTTCCGATATTTACATATTTATTTCAATTACTAAATTTGGCAAATTCTTGCGCAGTTGATGGAGCCGTGTTGTATATTTACCCGCTCCTTTTATGTCATCAGTCATTTTTGGTTGAGCGCGAATTCTAAACTATTGTGGCATTTTTATTCAAATCATTTTATCTTGATAGGTAATTTCAAGCAGCAAATACAATCTCCTAGGTATAGAAAATTAAGTTGCATGAGTTTTTAATAAACTACTATCCCAGGATTCTTAAAACATTTGAATTTGCCCATTATTGTCCTAGGTTAACAATAGAGAAAATTATTAGCATAACTTCTCAGTTAGCTATAAGACGCAATACCTAATTGTTA
>CAJUYG010005322.1:0-14168 GCA_910591675.1 Galerucella calmariensis | reverse complement strand
CGTCATTAACGTATTTCTTAATTTATGTCGACGTAAATTTTATTTGTGTATAGAAAGTTATTGGAACTTCCATAAGGTTAAGCAGTAATAGTGCTGTCCTTATAGTGACATATACGCATGCGCATTTGATGTTTTGAATAAGGGAAACATTATTAAGGTTAGTGCTTGTCCTTCTTTGTGCGCGATTACTGCATTGCACTATCTCGACTTTATTTATTGTTTCATATTTATATGTCACAATTTGTAGGTGATCTGTGTCATCTGTGACACCTACCTTAATATAATGTCATTATAGAGTCTCATGTTTCAATAACTCCAAATTTTAAGTCTGTTTTAAGGTCAAATACTGTTTATTTAAGGTCATCACAATTACTGCAAGACAGTAAATTCGTGTTTCCAATAACTCTCTACTTTTGACAGTTCAATTGTCATATTTTGAAAACAATCCTTAACATAATGTCATTGATTATAATTTTGAGGTTAAGTGTAAAATAACATTTAACTAATATAAGACAAACGTAAAACAGCAGAATACGTCATCAATTATGACGTAACGGCAAAGGATGGCTGAACAAACTCTACTATAGTTTGTTCAGCCATCCTTTGCCGTTACGTCATACATTGTCCAGCTTGCTCTCTCATTCATTAAATGGATGAGACGGAATTATGACGTCATTAACATATTTCTTATCTAAGGTGATCTAAGGTCGACATAAATTTTATCTGTTACTTTTGACAATTCATTCACCGAGCATGACATAACGGAAAAGGATGGTTGAACAAACTATATACCAATCTTGTACCTGCTAACCTTGCGACACTATGACTTCCATGATTAAGCTCCGTTTTTTGCCCAGTTTCCATTTATGAAGGAGCAAATTGTCTGCTCTTATAAGAACTCGAAGCACCCAGCTTTTGCATTTGGTAGTTAAAAAAGGTAGAAACAAATTGTTGAATTGTCACAGCAACTGGTATCTAGATAATGAATTAATTGGAACTTCTCAGAAATCTGGATCCGATATGTTGTAAGTGGTTGGCAGATGAAAATGTAAGACGGTGTCAACACCAAAAGATCACTAGGATCAGATGACAATGGAGTCAAAGGAATTTAGTGAATTTAATATCGCCTCGATTTCTGCGAGATAAGTTGTAAGCTCTTCAAAGGT
Organism: Galerucella calmariensis; assembly: GCA_910591675.1. Classification (NCBI taxonomy): domain Eukaryota; kingdom Metazoa; phylum Arthropoda; class Insecta; order Coleoptera; family Chrysomelidae; genus Galerucella; species Galerucella calmariensis. The sequence goes on along the minus strand of CAJUYG010005322.1, from coordinate 13,002 downwards.
TAAAGTTACATTTCTGATTACAGATTTCAATTGACCCTTTGACGATATAATTATTTTTTTTTTCAAGCAAACAGACTATCTTAAATTAAAATCACGATATTGTTTTAAATCAGCTGCACTATAACCACAATTGCAATAATTTTTTTAAAAAGTGATGCTAACAATAAGACTACTGTTATTTATAAAAACTTGGGCTGAATGGTTCTGAATTAACAGTGGTGACATCGAGATGAAAGAAACAAACTGTTTATATAGACGAAATTGAGGACAGATCAATTTTTCCGTATTAGTTCGATCTTCTCATCCAGCCTCCATTGTCGAGCTGTCGAATTTTTACGTTAGTGTCAGATAGACATCATAATTCGATGAAAACTCAATTGTTCTCGAAAACGGTAGCTGGGACGTTGAATTAAAAATGAAGCAACATTGAGTGGTATTATTAGACCAAGACGCAGGTAAAACTTTTTCCTACGATCACATAGGAAAGTGACATATATCGCACTGTCTAATTTTATGGAAAGTGGCCTTTATTCATACGCGTACGGAAAAAAAACTTATCCGTACGTGTACGTGTACGTGTACGGATAAAAAAGCTGTCAAATGAATTTTTATCAAGATTGTCCACTGGCAAGCTGTCAAATATACAAGTTTTCATTAGATTCACCCATGTAATATCTAAATTTGAAATTGTCATTTTCTTGATTAAAAAAATTTTAGGCGAGGTCGAGGATCGAACTCGCGTACTCTTCGTCAAAAGTCCGATGTTGTACCAACTAATCCAAATCACCTGTTATAATAATTGGAAAATGTAATCATCTTGAAAACTATTCATGATAAGTATGTATGAAGTATGATGAACAATAATAATTTCAATTTCTATAATTATCCAACCAATTAATAATTGTGATAACCTACCTATATTATATAGTTAAAATACTTTGAATTTTCGTCACTATTGATAGTTATATTCTTAATTTTGAAATCAATTATGTTGACTTTAATTGTAAAATTTTGTGTATTAATACGTCAGATGCTGATTACACATTATTTGTCAAAACCAAGACCGAGACCAAAACCATTCTTCGACTCGCAAGACCAAGACCAAGACAGAATGAACAAGAACAAGACCAAGACCGACTATGCAAGACCAAGACTAAATACGCAATACTCAACCAAAAATTCTTTTTCACAGTAACTATATGACATAAAATATTAATTAAGTTAAACTACTTGAATTTTTGTCACTATTGATAGTTATTGATACTTTTTGAAATCAATTATGTTGACTTTAATTGTAAAATTTTGTGTATTAATACGTCAGATGCTGATAACACATTATTTGGTAAAATTATCACGTAATCGTAGGAAAAATACTGTACATTACTCGTGCGAAAGTGACATTTTTCACACGAGTGGGAAATATTGTAGCACGAGGCATGAGCCGAGTTCGACAATCACACGAGATATGTAATATACTATTTATCTACAACTGTCATGTAACGGGTACGATTTGACACTATTTGCAGTGTCATAATGACGTATACTACCGCACTAGTGCGATAATAAGAATCTAGAAACATATTAATACCAGAATTGAAAATGAAGCTGCATTTTCAATTTCCGGAAGGAGATTGAACTCATTTTTATAGATTTTTGTTCGTTCCACTTTGAAAATTTGATGACATAACTGATTTATTTTATTTCCACATCCTTGTTTGTCTTTGTTGCTATGGTCACAAAATATGATACACAGTAGGTAGCTTATGTTTGCAGTCAACATTATTAAAAATACGTTGGATTGAATTTTGTTTTTCAATTTTATAATATAGGTACTGTGAATAATATTAGTAAACAGTTGTAGATAAAGTTTTGTACGTAACACGTCTGATAGGTGGTGATGAGCAAAATTGGTCTTGGTCTTGGTCTTGGTCTTGGTCTTGCGAAAAAGCAATACCAAGACAGAGACCAAAATCATTTTTCGACTCGCAAGACCAAGACCAAGACAGAATCAAGACCGACTATGCAAGACCAAGACACACACAGTAACTATATGAGATGAAATATTTGTAACAGCGTCAACATAATATGCTTTTCTTGGAACAATATAAGTTGGCATGTCGAATTGTCAGTTTTCCTTACTAGATTTCAACGATATACATGAAAAAACAAAGAAATCACTGTTTAAAAAAAGGGATCTACAAAAATGTTCGTAGAGTACATAATGTCTTAAAGAACTTTTTTCAATTCAAAGATAATAATTTTAGGTTTAAAAATGTTTGTTGCATAAAAATAAAATGTTTACAAAATGTTTTGAAAGATGTTCGTTAAGAAATTATGGCAAGACCAAGACTAAAACCAAGACCAAACAAAATACAGCAAGACCAAGACCAGACAGATTTGAGCAAGACCAAGACCAAGACTGAATAAGCAAGACCAAGACCAAGACCGAGCCTGTTCGAGTCTTGGTCTTGGTATTGCTTTGCTTATCACTACTGATAGGAATTATTAACGCATGACTCGGCCTACAGTCTCGTCGTGCAAACTTCACATGCGTGCGTTAAAAATGTCCATATCCCACTAATTACGTAAATAACTATTTTCGAATTGTTGGCAATTAACTGAAGATTTTCGGAACATTATTCTATTTTGAGTATTAAAATCTCAATAGTTGAGAAACGATATTATACAATATACCTATCAATCTATGAATTTCAATTTCAATCTTCATATGATAATACAAATGCATAATTAATAGAATTATTCAGATGATAGCCGCATGTTAGAAACTGAGAACAATGTTTATTCAAATCATTGAATCATTTTGAACTTCACTCATTCTTTCCATCACCCCTTTTCCGCCTTGAGTCTGACAAGCTATAAATAATATTTTATGGTATCTGGAATAAGTAAATAGTGACCTATATTTTATTTCTCCAATGTATCCAGGATAAACCGCATTAATCGTAGTATCATATCTCCTTGTTGGTATATTTTATATTTCAAGATGAAATACTTCTCTCAAGTATTTAGTGAGTGAAACAGATTTTGCTCTTGTCTACTATTTACTTCCCATTATTATTCCTATTCTCCCACTTATTAGGTTAAGATTAAAAGCTCGATTTATTATGTGAACACAATAATTTATGATTTATTGCTGATTAGCTGTTTATCACGATCAAGTGAATAGCAGCATTTACAACAATACACTTATCAAAATTTGTACACAAATAACTATAAATGCTGCGCCCAAATATTGGCATTTGCTGCTCTGCCACCGTTCATAGGATTCATTCTAAGTTTCTTCCAGCGCAATGTCAATCTCACTCGGTCCCCGATGCTGCTTTTTTTCGGGAACTTAAAATTGGAGTGGCTTTTGTCCTATCCCATGTAACGTTATATTTGACCACTATCATTGTAATATTTAAATATCTACCGGACGGCGAGTAGCCAGTCCTTTTTTCTTATCAACATGTGATTCTCGTCGAAAACCTGTAGCACCGATCGCTTCAAAAGGCAAAATTGTTACATTTAATGTGCGACGAATAATCTACGTTGGTGAGGTTCAGTATACACGGATATTAGTCAAATATTTCAATTCTTCTCTCCTATACAGAGAAAGAAATTAAGAACACACTACGAATATTTAAATTCTTTCTCGAAGCGGAGCATGTGAACAGGAGAGGAATATACAACGTATGTCGATTGCTCATCGCATGGTTCAATTTAATAGCGAGTAGTTAAAATAAGCTTTCTTTCTCCTGTGAACCATGAACCGATAAGGTCAAGAATTTTTAATTTGTTGTGAGAGATTTACCTCAAAATTTATCTTTCCTAAAGTGCATTCAATGTGAATGGTAAGCTGCATTTACGTATATGCGTTTCGTTTTTAATTTTTGCTTTATAGTTTTCCCTTCTAGTGATAAGCGCCAGATACACACATACAATGATATTTTTTTTATCTTGTTCTTTTTCTTTTTCTAGTTTTTCTTATACAGGTGATAAAATGTTCACATGTATATAGTTGAAGTCTTTAAAATATGTATATTTAGTTAACTAATTAATTCAATCTAAATACCAACTTAGAATATTATATTTCCGGATTACATTTTTTCATTACATTTTATTTTATCGCCTTCTGTGATTGAAATAAGTAGTAAAATTGAGTTTTTATATTATTTAGATATTGTTTCTTTGATTTCTTTGATGAATGGAAATAAATAAGATTTCCTTAATAATTAATAATATCATATCACATTTCTTCATTGCTTCTTTTGTTTTTTTTTATAGTAAAATACAGGATATATTTTTTTTATGAACCACGCTCTTAAATGAATTTCTGAATTTCTTAAGCACTTGTAAAAACGAATTACTGCAGATATCCTGAATTTAACATGAAAAAGATTGTAACTATTTCTGATACAATGTATCTTTCTTAGCACTTACTGAGTACCTGAAGTTACCTGAGTTACCTGAGACTTACTTAGTACCTGAGACTTACTAAGTACCTGGACTTGCCTGAGAATTTGTACCTGAAGTTACCTGAGTTACCTGAGACATACCTGAGACCACAAACAGTCTGGAACTTTGTACCTGCCATCAGACACGTGGGAATTCAAGGGAAGTAACCAGTGAACTAATTTTAAACCAACGTGCTTCAACACAAAAAAAAACCATCATTTTTTTTTATATTTTCCTGTGATATTTTTTTTAATCATTATACAACTTGTAAATTTAACAACGTTGTTCATATTCCTTCCCTTCCAACATTTCCAGGTTTGTTGATAGAGGGTGGTGAGGTGGAAAACAAGTCGACTAATATTATTCAGGGTGGCGCCCACCTACCTTTGTTGATTAACTTTAATTACATTTAACTTGATTTATTAACTCATTAAATTCATTTGGTTTCTTAACTTCATTTATTATCTCATTAACTTCAATACAACTTCAATAACTTAAATAAAGTAGGATTACCCGCGAACCGGTAAGACTACTCCCTGAATTAGTATTAGTTTGGTCTCCGAATTCACACCTGAGGTGCTCTCCACATTGAGTTGCCGTTGCAATTTATCTTGCCTTATTATTTTAAATAAATATTAGGTAACACCCAGTGTGACCCTTGTAGATCTATTGTAGTCCTCCCTATATTTAGAGCTCGATATCTAGCTTAATTTTTCTATTCGACCTTTCAGCCTGGATACCACCTCCCTTGCGTAACACTCTGCCTCGGTTTTTCTTCTTCGAATAAGTGGAGCCGCACCTTTGCTAGGCCTTCGCACCAAGGTGGTGAATACTATTATTATTGACCGAGCACAAATTATTTCGCGAAAGTTTATAAATGTCTTCACCACCGTGGTGTATATCCATTTTTCTCCACTACTACCCAAATTAGATATAATTGACATTGTACACTAGAATATTACTTAGCAAAGGATCTTTAATGGGAGATCGGTGCATATGAACTTCTTTAATGGGAAAATTACAATTTAAACACACAGCAATAAAATACCATTATTTTTATAGTTGAATCAACAATAATAAGTGCAACGAATCAACGATTTACGGCAAGATCCAAAAATTGTACAAAACGTGGGTTATGTTTTACTATGTTTACGGTATTGCGTTCACAACACAACACCTTAAGTGTAATAGCTACACTTATACACCACAGCACTCACAAACGCACCACAAGAATCGTTAACTTCGTTGTCTGAATGACAAGTTCACTGTCCGTTTTCGCTCCATAGATTATGAACGTACTACTTATGTCATCAGTCATTTTTGGCTGAGCGCGAATTTCAAACTAATGGCATTTTTATTCAAATAATTTCATCTTGATAGGTAATTTCTAGCAGCAAAAATGTTAAAGACAATCTCCTGGATATGAAAAGTTGAGTTGCTTAAGTCTTTGTTGAACTACTATCTCTGGATTCTCAAAATATTTGAATTAGTCCATTGTTGACCTGGGTTAATAATATAAAAAAATTTTAATCGCTAATAGAGAAATTCAACTTCTCAGGCCCGGTTTATCAATAGCCAATATTATCCGTCACTTAAGTATCCGTCGGATAAAAGTAACTAGCAGATAAAGTTCCAGTTTGTTTGGAAGCGGTTTATCAACTCGTTTTTATTCTCTAGTTTGTTAACTAACAGATAAAGAAAGTTGGCAATGCTGACGAATGAATGTAAGCAATCTCATTGGTTGTTACAAGAACAAGGTCACGTCACATGAATTAATATTTTTGTTATTGGTGAATGTTTATCCAAAGGTTTAAGTGTTTGAATTTTTATTTCTTGAGGAGTTTTTAGTTGTTGATGAATATTAATTTTTCGAATGATTGTATTCTGGATAGCGGCGAGGACGAGGATATTGTGCAAGTTATTGAGTACGAAAGAAGGCCTTATACAGTTAGGGAAAAAGTGGACAACTTCGAAAAGTGGAGAGACTGTTCTATCAATATTAGAACTGATTGAAGATTCACTTGAATGTCGAACTGCTGCTTTACCCTGCATCCAAGCCTCCTCTTTTGATTTCCAGGTTGCCCCATCCGTTTTTTATTTTCTATTACATTTTTATGTTTATTTGCAATTTTTAAAAGCAAATTTCTCAGCTGTATAAAAGTACTAGTACTTTCCATTTTTTACTTTGCTTAAAACCCAAGTTAATTTGACACAACACCACAACGAAATCAAAACACAATAACTCTACCGAATAAAGTGAGGTTATGTAATAAACCTTAACCTCCAGGCTAGTCTCCATGCCTCCAGGTATCGACCTATCCGCCAGTTGAAACTGAAAGATAAATATTTGACATTTTATCTGCCGGATAAAGTTATCCTGTGGTTGATAAACCGACCTTTCCAAAATAACTGGTAGTTAAGCATTAACTGACGGATAAATTGCTATTGATAAACCGGGCCTCAGTTGGCTAGAAGAAGCAATAATTGTCAACTTTACAGCTAGTACACCGAGAGAAGAGTTATTTATAGACAAATAAACTGATTTGTTTGACCCCCCTTTGTTTAAGACTAACATTGCTTATTTATTATTAAGAAGCCATATTAACGTGAAAATATTGAGAAATTTTGATATAAAAAAATGATTTATTCGAGTGTAATGTCTTCAATGTAAGAAAATTTGTTCTTCTATGTGCACACCTTTATCCAATTGTTCTTCAGAAACTATAAAAGTTTACAAAGCACAATTTAATATTTTGTTATAAAATATAATTATGCTTTTTGGGTAAAAATTGTTTTCATTACCCAGAAAAAACCTAACATCTTGAATAATACTCCATCACTTTGAAACAACAAATTAAATATTCATAGTAAATCATTTGAAAGTTTTGACAGAAACTTACATTTTTTAAATGAGCCTATAGATTATTAGCCTCAAATAACATCTACTTTATACCGAAAAAATAAGTATTTCAGTATAATTGTACATTTCTTGTTACGAGAAAAAAGCTCATTTGCTACAAATCACATATTTCTTCACCCGTAAGAAATTACATTAGCCAACAAATTATGTGGCAATTGAAACAAAGAATTCTCACCCCACCCTTCCCTATTATTCAGTAACGGTCACCACCTGTATATGTTTGGCGTCAGTCTGCATGTGAAACAAGATCAGTTTTTGCAATTTTACTGATTATTTTAGTTAAAGTGCTGTGGACAAAAATAAGTTTAATAATAGAATGAACGAATTGTTAAACTCATGGCGATTACAAGAATTGTGAAATATCTTTGAAGGTAAGGATATAAATGACAATTATATTCAAGTAGGTAGAAGTAACAAGCAAGCGAAATGTACCTCAAACATACACATTTCTCAATTAAACCTATCAGATCTACTCCAAGAACTCCAAAAAACTACTATGGGGAAAGCATTAATGAGCACACTTGAGGATAGACAGGGCTATCTTGTGGATACCATAGTTGGTTATGTTTTAGATCATGAAGGTATGTTTAATTTTAACAATGTATGGTTTCCATTTTATAAATGTATGGTATCTATTTTAAAAAGGTATAGTTTTCTTTTTAATAGATCAAAATATTCAGCAGCATTTTATTCCTATCCTGCTTTCCTACTAAACAGTGTTATTCATAAATAGAGACCATTAATTTTTATTAGATTTAAACATGTTTGTCATAAATATACCGTAATTTTAATCCGTGTCCAGACTAACCATCGACCAATTCGATCGATTAGTCCACACATACAAAACGAAAGTCACTTTTGTTGTTCGACATAATGTCTGTTCTCAGAAGCATCACAGACAGTCTTTGACAATCCGGATTCGGCGCAAAGACCCTAAATCGTTCTACCGAGAACACTTTAGCGTCTTTGCACCGAATCCGGATTGTCAAAGACTGTCTGTGATGCTTGTGAGAACAGACCTATTGTCTGGAAACGGCTTAGACAAATATTTGTGAAAAATATATTTTCCTAAGTAACCTAATTATTCAGAGAACCGTTAGGAAGTTACCCATACTGCTTAATACACCGTGAAAGCTCAGTGTATTGAATAGTGCATGTAGGTAACTTCCATAAACAAAAAACAATACCATAAATAATTCGGTATTTTGGGTAAATATATTTTTTCACTATAAGGCAATATAATGTTTATGGAAATTATGGTTCGGTTATGATAAATATGTTGAATTTTAGTAAATATTAATAAATACTTTTTTATGGTAAAGAAATATATTTTGCCGATACAATACATTTCTTTATGATAAATAAATGTCATTCTGCCATAAAGTAATTTTTTTATAATAAAACAATATAGTTAGGTTGCAAAAATAAGTATCTGTTATTGGAAAACTACTTTATTTAATTTAAATGCTTTCAAAGATTATTATAACTATTTTGTCATTATACCTCAATAAATGTTGTTTGAGACAAATATACAGTATGCGTAAGTTGCTTCCGAACCTCCACATTACACAAGTACGACAGAAAAACAGCTGAATGAGAGAAAAAGATAATTATACGCGGTCATCGAGGCGTGTATTTAATTCCAGTTAGGGTGTGGTTCTATTTCCGATAGTGAACGAATGCTCATTGCCCTACTATTTCAACCGCTATTGCCAGAAGCGCAGATTAATTTGTACAAATGATATTTTTCTCTCGTTTTCGTTGACTTTTTTTCGAAGTCATGCACAATAGCTAAAACAAAACGCTTTCACTTGGCAACACTGTGTTTTACAGATAGAATTCACATTTAAACTGCTATTCCTAGGTCTTTTCGCTACAAACGTTGATCACGTTGGAAGCGCATGCCATTGTATTTGAAAATAAAACATTTACAATTATGCCTTCATTAACATACTTAACCTGCGAAAAAGTGCAAATTGTAAGATGGTATTTTGGAGGTCATTCGGCTAATGAAATCGTTAATTTGTTTATTGTGGCATTTGAAAATCGCCCAATTCCTTCAAAGTCAACAATTGTGAAAATAATCAGTAATTTAGAGAAATATGGATGTGTTTCGTACTGTAGAAAATGCCGCAAGCTTCGGAAGATCCAATCGAACGCCCAATTAACGATGAAAGGCAGACTAGAGAATTGAATGTTTGTTTAGCAGTTGAAACAGGACAACCATCTTCTTCAAGACAAATTGCTGAAGAGGTCGACATGGATAAGAGAACTGTACAGAATATTTTAAAACGGAACGGGTACCATTGTTACAAGGTTCAGACAACGCAGGAAATATTTCCCGAGGTCAATATCAGACGAATGGATTTCTGTGAGCAGATGATGGAACGTCAAAATGCTGACGAAAACTTTTTAAAAAATATTTTATTTACGGATGAATCAACTTTTTCACTACATCAAAAACACAATCCATCCGTCACAAGATATTGGTCTCGGGAAAATAAACATCTAACCATTCCAATCCGAACGCAGTATCCGCAGAAGCTAAATGTTTGGACGGGTATTCTAGGTGACCACATTATAGGTCCTTTTTTCATTGAGGGGAACTTAAATTCCGCCAAATATTTAGACTTATTACAAAATCAAGTAATTCCTGCAGTTCTCCTTATACCCGATGTTGATCTCAACAGAATTTGGTTCCAACAAGATGGTTGTCCAGCCCATAATTCAAGGATAGTAATGGATTTTTTAAATTTTACATTCCCCGAAAAAATTATTAGTACTAATGGTACAATTAAATGGCCTCCAAGATCACCTGAACTAGCTCCAAATGATTTTTTTCTTTGGGGATTTTTAAAAAGTAGCATTCACCAGCATGCATTTGAAAGAGCTAATAATTTAAATGAATTGAGGGTGAAAATACAGAACGTTTGTGCCAGCATTACGCCAAATAATCTTAGAGATATGAGATCAAATCTTTATCACAGATTTGGCTATTGTCTGGCACAGCAAGGTGGTTTATTTGAGCACTTAATTCATTAAAATTATGTTTACCTTTAGAATAAATTTTTATTTTTATTTTTTCAGGAAGTTTATATTTTATGTTTAGAATAGGTGTAGGTACCTTAATTTATTTTTTCAATTTAATTTATTAATGGAAGGGATTTTTAGTTTATTAATTGTGGTTCTCTCAAGAAATGCTGTTTTATTTTCAAGTTACAATGGCTAAAATAATATCCTATTGTAGTTAGAAATTGTCAACTTGGTCTGAAATGATCATGTTGACAAAAATGAATTTTAAGATTTACAGGTTACGTAATAACGATTGTATTTTTATATTTCTTTAACATCCTCACTCCTTACGTCTTGGGAGCATACTGAATTACCATTTACCACCACCAACTAGTTAAAATAGTAGGGCAATGAGCAGTCGGGAACTCTCGGAAATAAGCTTACGCCCCCTAAGGTGAAACAAAGTGATGATTGTGCACAATTATTCTTCCTCTCTCTTTCATATATCCTTGTCGTACTTGTGTAATTCGTACCTAGGTTCCAAAGCAGATTTCGCATGTTGTATATATATAAATGTAATTTTCGATAGATAACTCATTTTATTGATGACAATGAGTATGTTTTTATTCATCAACAATATTACTTTCCGAACTTGAAACAAATCCTTTCTTAACGACAAATTAAATATTAGTTAGGCCATATGAAGAATCCTATTTATTTGACATAATAAGATTTTGATTGTCACAAATAAATCTTTTTCTCGGTGTAGTGAAAAAAAGGTACTATTAACGCTATAAGTTCTATAGCGACACGTATTTTTACACTCCAACATTATTAGCATTCAGTAATTTTATAAACAATACCTATACCATTTCATAAATAAATAAGCAGATAATCTTCTTATAACACGCCAACAAACTGTTGTAAAGTTCTTGTCACGTTACGTTGCTGTAATTCTGGAATATTTTTGCGGTCTGGTATAAACGCTACACTAAATATGTGTTTCATTTTAATTTGTCCCTTAATGCGGATTTATCGCTATTTGCCAGGTACGGATTTAGTCGTTAATTCAATTAAGTACACATGATCCTTTCATTCAATCATATATTTTTTTTTGAAATAAATATTCACGCTTTTACAATTATTGGATCAACATCAATTCTGGAATTGGTATTATTTTGGATTAAACGATAATATTAATATATATTCAACAGCAAATGTAAATAATATGCAATTCGCCAATTAAAAGGCCCGGTTGTACATTTGAAGCTTAAAATCGAGCTCAACTGAGCTGGGCTTAAAATATAAGCTTAGCTCAACCCTAAGCCTGTTGTACAAACATGGTTCAGTAGCAGCTCTACTAAACCTATATTTGCAAGTGTTGGTAGAACTTGTTTCGAACTGACGCATGCGTATGAAGTAAATTGGTCACAATATGTTTGTCAAATAACCTAACTAATGTCATATTTGCTACCTATTAGTTTCACAAGAAATTTCCTCTGATATACAATCTGTCACAAAGCGAACGGTTTCTTTAGAAAGACGAAATCTTTGAATAAACTCATGATATCTCAAACATTCAAAGTGATTCATACGCTCTCTATACACCCGAGGTCTTCTCTGGTATTGTACGATTCCAATAAGTTCCAAAAAATCCTCATCATCGGTTAAAATATCCATAATTAACTTTGACAAACTTTTAATTCAATATTAAAATAAGTACAGGTTATGTTTGCATATAATTCATTCACATTTAAGCCACGGAACATGATAACAATTTATGTTCCGTGCTTAAGCTCACATTAAACCTGCCCTCTTGAAGGCTTTACTAAGCTTAAGGTTTAAATGTAGCTCAACCGTAAGCCAACTTTGTACAACAGCAATCTGACGCTGAACCTGAGTTCACACTTGAGCCTTTACTAAGCTACAATTGTACAACCGGCCCTAAGTGTACCTAATTCACATTTCAATATATGATTTACTCTACACAATTGATTGGTAGGTACCTGTGAAACAAATCAATATACAACATTAACTTTGAAACGGATAAAGTTTAAATTTTTATAACGATGAATGAAACGTTATTTTACATACTTGAGAGCAAATTAATGTCAAATGTTTTAGACGTCAGAGTTAAGCGCACGGCCACCATCTTGAATATTTTGAAATTACAACCTAGGTTGAGTCATAGATAAAAACATACTTATAGATGGGAAACTGACCCGTGGCGCCCTCTATTTGTACGGGTGGCGTCACCTTGAGAGTCTCGTCAGTACCTCTAAAACAAATCAGATGGTTGTGAGCTTCGCTAACAGTCGAAAAAGAAGATTCCTGTAATTTTACAGTTTTTGGCGGCATATTCAAAGTTACTGTAATTTCACTTTTATTGCAAAATGACATTTTTAAGCGAGTGTCACAAAAAATGAAGTTTTACGGATCTATTAACGTCCCTAAAGTGTATCTTTTTTGGCCGCTTTTTTACTTTACGGCCGCTTTTTTACTTTACGGCCGCTTTTTTACTTTACGGCCGCTTTTGCAAACAAAGTCATTATGAGGGCAACCTACTACTTCAGTAAGCAGCTTTCCAGCAAGAACCATTGTTACGGAAAATC
>CAJUYG010005321.1:0-14170 GCA_910591675.1 Galerucella calmariensis | reverse complement strand
GAATGGAAGAAGAAACTGTTTAACGTCCTTTCGACACTGTCGGGTGCGACATCCTGTTGAAAAATACTTTTTCGCAACCCAGTATAAATAGTGCAATCTCGTCGTTGCACAGCATGTATAGTAATAATAATAATAATATCTCATTGTATATTATTTTTGACATTATCTCGTTGGAACTTACCCAAAATACATTTCTCCCGCACGGACTTTCAAAAAAGTTATTTATTTCCTTTGCTTTCATATGTTTACCCATTTTATGAGTTATTCAGAGTTCCGTATTTCACTTTCGATTTTTTTCTATTTAAAGCATATACAATGGAGCCTATTTATAACGCTAGGCGCAGATTCATATCATCACGCATTCATTATCGTCAAGACCCCTAGCTCGTTTTGTGTCATTCAATGAGATGCTGCTTTAATGTTACATCCTATATGAAAAATTGATGAAGCTCTCGGATGGGAGAGGTTAGTGATGCGGTGTGATTTCATAGTCAGTGATTTGTAGCAATTCAAAAGATTAATATACTAAAACCACTGAAGGACTAAGACAAGGAGGCAGTTTAAGCCCAACTTTATTCATTATGTATTTGAACGAAATAATAAAGAAAACAAAAAATTCAACATAGGCCTCATGGATCTTGACAAGATAGAAGTTTCAGAAGTTGCATTTGCTGACGATATAGTTATCTTTGCGAAAACTAAAGAAGATCTGAAACACAATATTGAAACATGGAATATTATCTTGAAAGAAAACGGGATGGTTATGAATAAAAACAAAACAAAAGTTATGGTTATAGGAGAAGGGAAAGAAGAAATAGATATAGAAATAGAAGGACAAGCTATAGAACAAGTGACAACATTTCAATACTTGGGAATAACAATCGATCAAAACGAAACACAAGAAGCAGAAATCAATAAAAGAATAGAAAAAACAATGGAACTCTACTATACGATGAACAAAAAATTCAATAAACAATAAAGGAATATCGATCAATACCGAGATAAAAATATTTAAAGCAATATATAGGCCAATATTAACTTATGGATGTGAAACGTGGGAGCTAAACCAAACACAGAAAAGCAGAATACAGGCAGTTGAAATGAAATACTTAGGAAGAGTCCGAGGCATTACAAAAAAAGACAAAATTAGGAATACAGATATAAGAAGTCATCTAAAAATAGAATCAATCCTAGAATTTATAAAATACAGACAACTGGGATGGTGGGGGCATTTACAAAGAATGGAAAACACAAGACAGACTAAAAGAATATGGAAAGAAAAATATTTAAAAATAAAAGAAAAGACAAACATGGAATAAAACTATTTCAGAAATATTGAAAAATAAAGGGAAAACATGGACAGAAGCAAAAAAGATGGCGAAAAACCGAGAAAATTGAAAAAGCTTTATAAGCATTTAGTTTAGTTACAGACACATACCCTGACACCAATTATTTGGTATATAGGGTCCCGATTATATATATACACATAGATTCAAAAGTTTTGCATCACCTTCTTCGGATGCGAAGGAACTTTTTTGCGCTAACAATTTTTTGTTGGCTTGTTTATCAATGTATATCATTTCAATATGTTCCATATTTTTTGCAATATACAGATGTTTACAGTTTTTTTTGTAAGATAACATTTTTAGTGCGATCATTTTAACATTCAAGGCATTTGATTTTTACGATTTTAAGTGCAAACATGAATCGTCAAGTCATAAGTGAGATTGACCGTGCAAGAATAGTGGCTTTAGTTGAAGAAGGTCATTCTCAAAGGTTCGTGGCAAAAAGAGTTGGCGTTTGGCAAAGTGATGTGTCTCGTGTATGGAACCATTATGGAACCGGTATCTCCAGACCAATTCTCTTCGTGATAGACCTAGAAGCGGTAGAAGGCGTGTTACTAATCAGCGGCAGAACCGCTATATCCACTTAACTATCCGAAGAAACCCGACCATGGCAATACCAGCACTCCAAAGAGATATGAGACATGCGTTGGAAGTTCAAGTATCGATCTCGACATTACGAAGTCGAATACTTGCGACAGGTTTGAGGTGGCGCCGACCAATAAGAGTGCCCAGACTACAACCTGAGCACAGATTTCGCCGTCTACAGTGGGCTCAAGAACACGCGGCCTTGCCTGAAGAATTTTGGAATTCGGTGTTTTTTTCCGACGAGACAAGGATTTGTTTGGTACAAGATAGCCATCGAATACGTGTGTGGCGGGATCCAACGAGTTTCTCAGCTTGCCCATGCTCGCCCCATGCCGCCCTTCAGAGGAGGAAGTGCTATGTTTTGGGCTGGTATCATGTTAAATTATCGCACAGAATTAATTCATGTGGAGGGAACGATGACTGGTGATAGGTATCTCAGAGATATTCTACATCCTCACGTGAGACTATGGCGCGCAGCTGTTGGCAATTCCTTCGTTTTTATGGACGATAACGCCCGACCTCATCGGACCAAAGCTGTAAATGAGTATCTTGAAACTGAAGGGATCAATCGTTTGAACTGGCATGCCCTATCTCCTGACATGAATCCCATATAACATGCTTGGGACATGCTTGCCAGGACAGTGGCAGCACGCAGAAATCCACCCAGGAGTGTACAAGAGCTTGTTCATGCGGCCCAAGAAGAATGGCGAAATATTCCTCAACAGAATATCAATAATTTGGCAAACAGCATGGGCAGGCGACTTCAAGCTTGCATAAATTCTAGAGGTGGAAATACTCTTTATTAAAAGTTCTCATGCAGGTTCTCACTTAACCTTTTCTTTAAAAAGAATCAATTTGTGTTTAATTTATTTAATTTCTAAGAATACTTTTTATGTTTAAAGCAAGTTTATTATTGGATAATAAAATTTTTTAACAAATATACACGTTTTTTTTATTGAAACTAATTATTTGATTAATCTCTGATCCATTTATAATGAACACATTTTTTTTCGGAGATCTAGGGTGATGCAAAACTTTTGAATCTATGTGTATAATATACTGAGGATTTCTCCCAAGCTTTCAGAGTGCATGGCTCCTTGTCCGTACACTGTACATTGTACGTAGTTTATGGCTCATGTTAAGATTTTATGTTACTATTTACTTACTAAAGAAAAATAACAGCAAATAAATAAATTATAGTAACAGTTTTTTCGAACCCCAACCACAATCACTTTTTTCATGCAACCCTACGGTAGTGGGGACTGCAGTAGCATTGAAAATCGTAATCGATGCATTTATGACATGTGTTTTACGCGTTTTACGCTAATTAGAACTCGTACCCGTCAGCGACTCACCCGTTCGGGAAATTATCTCGAATTGGGAATTGTTCGAAAATGAAAAGGGCTTTGTTTGCATTGCTATTGAATGTCTTTTGTACGAGAGTAGCTTTGTTAAAATTAACATGTAAACCCGAACGATTTGCTCGTTACATTATTTTATATCTTCTCTGCTTTATGCATTGCTCTATACTTACATTATTTTATCTACAACATAAAATGTTAGCACTTATGAAATACTACCTATATATTTTTATATTTGCTCACTTCTGTCCATTTCCCACTACAAATTTTACCAGTTACCGCGGACTCGGCTCCTGTTCCTATGAAGTATTATTACAGTTTCCTTTAATATTGTGGTATTTGATAAATTATAATTATCAAAGGTAATACCACGAGTGCTTCAAATTTTATCGATAATTTTTTCTTTTCCACGAAAACTTGTTTAAAAATATGAAAACAAACCGATTGATAAAATCACGAGTCCGTTAGGACGAGGGATTTTATCTAAATTCGGTTTGTTTGAATGTTTTTGCCACAAATAAACAAGTTTGAGTGATGAAAATAAAAAATTATGAGTTAAAATTTGAAGAGCGAGTTGTATTTGGGGAGATTATTTTTTTCAACAATTTAAAATTTTGTATTACCTGAATGTTCAATATTCTCTTGGGTGATGGCACTCAATCGGTTTGTGTCCATTTTTCAATAAACTTCGAAGCACTTTTAGTTGTCAAAAATGACAAATTCGAAGTAAAATTTTGATGTTCCAATGTAAACAAGGTATTATCGATGAGGAAGCAGAATTATCAAAGGTAATACCACGAGTGCTTCAAATTTTATCGATAATTTTTTCTTTTCCACGAAAACTTGTTTAAAAATATGAAAACAAACCGATTGATAAAATCACGAGTCCGTTAGGACGAGGGATTTTATCTAAATTCGGTTTGTTTGAATGTTTTTGCCTCAAATAAACAAGTTTGAGTGATGAAAATAAAAAATTATGAGTTAAAATTTGAAGAGCGAGTTGTATTTGGGAAGATTATTTTTTTCATGAATTGTGGAGTGAAATTTTGTATTAAATGTTCAATATTCTCTTGGGTGATAACACTGAATCGGTTTGTGTTCATTTTTCAATAAACTTCGAAGCACTTTTAGTTGTCAATAATGACAAATTCAAAGTAAAATTTTGACGTTTCAATGTGAACAAGGTATTATCGATGAAGAAGCAGAATTATCAGTATAATACCGAATTGCTAGAATAATATATTGCTATTGGTTAAAATCACCAAAATGTCAGATTTTGTCAAGTGAAAAAAATAATCAGTCTAACACTTTATAAAGATTTGAAAAATATTTTTCAAAAGTAGTAACCGATCAACTAAGAAGAAACAGCTACTTTCCTGTCTGGTGGAGTGTCCTCAGCAGTGAACATATCAACTGAAATCCAAAGACAAGGCCTCCTTGATATCACTGGGGCAAGAGAAAATTATTGTATAAAAATATCAGAAAATAAGAAATAGAAAACTAAAAAAAAACAAAAAAAACCGGTGAAACGTTAACTTTGTAAGTTAACATTTCAGGTATTAATAATTGCTAAAATCATTTTAGAATTTTGATTTTTGGTGGAATGGTTTATAAATATTTCCAAAAAATTTTTCATTCAAATAATTAATAAATTATTTCTCTTTTCTGATTCGTGGTGGAATAAACTACGAGACCTAAAATCAAGATTCTTAATGTATTTTACCGCGAAATTTAAAATTTGAAATGCTCTTTAAATAAGAATGAGGAAGGTCCCGGCGGGGCTTCTCTCATCGTTTGTCGACGATACAACAACTGTGCAGTAATCCACGTGAAACTTAGTTTGTTGAAATTAAAATCCTTCCTGCTTTTGTTACTTGAGTATCTGGATTACTGGTACGTTTTTTTTCTATTTGCTAATTTCACATTTTAATAATATTTTTTTAAAATAACTAATTTTCTATAAATATTTTCTTACAAAATGGCTACCCATTTTGAGAGTCACATTTCCTCTCCTATCCAGCCAAGGATATTTTTTAAATATTATGAAATTGTTTTTTTTGAATAATTCAGATATTTGTCCAGGATGAATCCTTAAGTTCAATCAGTAAATTGTAATTTTTTGCACTGGACAGATATCCTTGTTAGCTTCATATTTTTTTGTAACTTTTTTTTTATATACCGGTATGTTTTATAGCACAGTTTCTGGGTCACAATACCTAGAAGGCTGGTAGTACCTGAAAAATTAATAGTACCGGAAAAACAGTACCTAAATAAATACAGTACCTGGAAAACTAACAGTACCTGGAAAACTAGCAGTGCCTGGTAGACAAAAAGTTTTTTTTAAACCTGCCAGAAGCGGTTTCATGGTGAAATTACAATAAGTCAATAGTGGAAGACCACAGTCCCAGGCTAAGTTGCAGATTTCTCCAGCTGTATTAACTCTAAGTATTTTTTTTATTTATATATTACTAACCTATTTTGTTTGTAATTGGAATTTAATATATACATTATTTTACTTCTTTAGTTTTATTTATTATACAGAAACGTATTTTTTCATTTTTCTCTTAACAGATTAAAGTTAGCTAACTCTTAAATTTGATTTTGTTTCTAATTTTCTTTTAGGAAAGAAAATTAGTGGCGCCCTAAAATTGCCTTCTCGTTTCTTTTCTAATTTTTTTTTGTTTAAGATCAATTAGTAACTAAGTCCTGCGAACTGGCCTAGTTGCTACCAAATTTAAGTGGTTAGTTAGGCAAGAACCTACAATACAATCTAAAATCATTTTTTTGTTAATTTTAAAAATCTAGTTTTTCATCATCATCCAACTTTAAACTTTAATTGTTTCATTAGCGCCCAACAGGTATTGTTTCATTGGTGCTTAAACATTATTGGTTTCACCGGGCTTAAATCCGCGGTTGATCAAAGTGTAACTATGTATGAAAATATCAGAAAATAAGAAATAGAAAGCTAAAAAAAAAACAAGAAAACCCATTCCCAAACCTGGTTTCGATCCTAGGACCTCTGGATTGTGAGCTCAGTATGCTAGCTACTGGCCCAATATCGTCACATTCGTGCCTGTGGGCTCAAAAATTAAATCCTCCGGCTAGACGCAAGTGAGTAATGGTACAAAGATTGAGTTCAAGTGCCTGGGCTGATGAGCACGATCCAAACGTATGATTAAATGAATTACTTCCCTGGTTATAGACACCTACAGATATTAAATTACTCAGTCAAACAGGGTTGGTGAATTTACAAGATATTTAACACCAGCCTGGAATAATATCATTTTGTAAAAAAATTGTTAATTGAACTGTTGAGCTTATTCCAACTCTGTATTTCTGTATACATTCCACTTAGTAAATATGAAAAAAGTGTTTGCATATTTTAAAATCTACAGGATCTAGTTTGTGATGGGTATTATAGTGTCAGTCAAAATTGATATATTCTGAGCACAAATTCCACCTGTAAGTAGGTCAAAAATATTGGAAACCACTGAACTATAACCGAACTAAAGTAGTAGCGATTAGTGAGCTACGTATCTCCTTTGTCAGTGAAGTTAAAAGATTTTTATAAACCACAAGCAATAATAATCATTCGGCGTGATAAAATGAACAACCCCCCTTGGCTATTAATAAGATTATCAATAAATTCGATATCCGTACATCCTTCGAAATGCTATGATCTGACAGATTATAGAATTTCCCTGATTGCGTTAGGACAAGATGAAATTAAAGGGCCCTTCCATCCCTACTGTTACACGGGTGTGACAGCGTTGCCGGAAAACAGGTTGAATTAACAAATTGATCACTGAATATTTCAAAGAGAATGGCAAATAAATATTAGATGAAAGGTAATTGAAAAATATATGCAAAAGAAAAGAAATAAAGAAAAATTGTTGAATATTTTGTAAGGGGTTACAATTATAAACAAACATTAATTGCATAGTCTTAATTTACCACTTTCGGATTATACAGTTATAGCGATAAGGTGTTGGGTTCGTCGGAAATTTCAGCAGTAATCAAACGTTATTTTTACCTGGCTTGTGTTGTATTTCAAGGAGCGCATTATTTTTTAGTGTGGAAAGAGTCACTTTTCCGCACTAGTGTAAATTTGTAAGTTTTTGGGGAATATACTGACATTTGAATATTTAAAATATAAATTTGTATGGTTGCAGTTTACCAAATGACTGAAAAATTGAGAAATTCATTAAAATTCAACTATAATTTTTAATAAAAAAAGGTATAACGTGTCGCGGGACACACGGTAGAAACTTTAGTTCTTTTTAAGCAAAAATTATGCAATACATCTGACGTTATAGATAAACAATTTGCATATCTCTCGGTGGTCGAGTAGTAAGCCATCCAGACTCTCACGCGGTAGACCCGGGTTCGATTCCCAGCGAAGAAGTTTTTTTTATTGTTTATTTTATTTTAAAATAATTATTCTGCTTGATATTAATAACGAAACAGGTAGACGTTTGAAATATTTAGCAGAATATTCATTATGATAGATAATGGTACGATACCCTTCATGAGGGAGTCCGACTAGCAATATCTACTTATAACAGCATCGTATATTTAAAAAAGGGAACCCTAGCATTATACAAATTGGAGATTCAAGAACTGTACGTTTACCACAAAAAAATTAATGGAAACATAAAATTGAATTGTAAAATTTTCAATTTGAAGTTATATTACAGTTTATAGAAATTTTTATTTTCTAGATTTTTTCTTAAGTGGGTCGTAGAAAAAATATGCTGCTTGACTCGTGTGGATTGTCCATATCGCACATGAACGATTGAGCACTCCGCCTATGGCGTCGTGCTCAAACTTCTTCCTCGTGCGATATGGCCATCATATCCACACTAGTTGCACAAACTACTATTTCTTTCAAAATATGCGCTTTTACATTTAAAAACAACCTGCCAAATGTCAAATCAATTTATCCATCCATTTTGAAGTTATCGAATTAAAACATTCAAGTTTCCAAAATTTCAACACCCCGTATTTCGAAAAGTAAATGTGCTAGACCCCTTAATCGCACAAAAAAAATTATGGAAATAATAGTAAAAATTTATCCGAACAAATTCAAGTAGATCACCAGCACTGCGAATACCAGCTTTGCATAGAATTTTAATATAGCATCGGTGGTTCAGTGGTAGTATGCTCGCATTCCACGCGGGCGGCCCGGGTTCGAATCCCGGCCGAAGCATATGAATCGCTGCTTCGTAAACGAGTGAGAGACTATGGAGAGAGCACAAGCACGAAAGCAAGGCACATAACGAAGCAACGTAACATAACGCGTAACAGTCAGATCTTTTGCGTCGCGACCCCTGGTCGCTCAAACATAACCTGGCGTAACTAAAGTTCCAAAAACGTATTTTTCAATAATTCTTTAATCACCCTGCTATAAGCCTCATCAGATGAATGTCAAATAATAATAATTAATTTGTTGATAGGTATTTAATAATAAATGTTTCTTTATGTTTACTTTTCGGTTATTTTGCGCATGCTAGTAGAAAAAATTGTGTACCTAACACGTGCGTTAAGTGACTTTTCCGCACTAGTTAGGTAAACTACTATATTGAATGCAAAAAACTTGCATTTGAAAAAAAATCGAAATTTGTCTATTTTTTAATAAAAAATGTCATGATCAATAAAAAACGCTAGTGGATCTTAATGTATTTAATGAAAAAAAAGGTATGATTTGGTTATACCCAACAACTGGGGCTTTTTCTTATATAAATATTAATGCATTATCTGCTTTTGCAAATAAAAGTTCAATAGAATCCGTCCTTAGTATACTTGACGTAGTAGATATTGTGCGAACTTAAAGTTGTCGGCTTTTTGTTCGACTGTAATTCGATACAATACCGTCATAGTCCGCAATATATCTTAGAGGGGATATACGATTAGATAGCTGCATTAAAAATATTACGTCCACTATATCTACCTACCTACATTTAGAAAAAAGTGGAGAGTATTTTGTAGTCCGGTTTAGGCGTAGGTGTAGTCCAGTTTAGGCGCCTCATCAGTAAAAGGTAGAATAGTTGGTTATGTCGCGCAGATATCCCACCCCCGTCAAACTTAGAAGTGTAATTCAATGTCTATCGTGGCATAATATAGCCAGAGAAGTAGTCTGCTCTTTGAAAAGTATTTTTCAAAAAATTTGTAAGGCGTTAAAATGGTATTTAATTATGATCTTTTACATCTATTAATTGATAACAGACATTGCTAAAATGACAATTTTTTACAGGGAACTGTAATTGAGTTAATATTATAATTTCACAGGGGCAATTCCCTCCTAAATATAGAAACACCTTTTCTTCTTAATAATGTATTAAATTCAAAATTGGATGAAGCAAATAACATAGAGGGAGCAAAATAGTCTAAAAATTAAGTTGAGTAATCTCAAGAAATCTTACGGTTAAAAGTTGTTTGCTAGATTAAGCTAGAGTTTAGATTCATCGTCATCCTATTGCGTATTTTCATTCAGGTATGTCAGTAGACACAATATTCACACTAGATGGCGTTCTAGATTAAAACTTTCAATATACATACATATGGCGAAAATGCTTCATTAATTATGGTTCTCTCAAGAAATACTGTTTTATTCTCAAGTTACAATGGATAAAATAATATTCTAATATAGTTAAAAAGTTAATTGTCAACTTGGTCAGAAACGATCAAGACAAAAATGAATTTTAAGATGTACAGGTTACGTAATAACGATTGTATTCTTTTATTTCTTCAACACCCCCACTACTTCTATGTTGCGAGCATACTGAATACCACCAATTATTGAATTCTCTCTGTAAAGGATAATCAACATTCGGCCGGCCTCTGAAACTAAGTACACGCCTCGATGCGCACGCACAATTATTCGTTCTCTCTCTTTCAAGCTGTTTTTCTCATATTTTCCTTGTCGTACTTGTGCAATCAGGACGGTTCGATAAGCGTTTTCGCAATCTGTATAAATTAATTTATAAGTAAGTTGGTGGGTTTAAATATCTTGTAGATATGCCAACACCGTTTCACTTTGTGTAATCCAAAATCCAATATAGGTCGAGGCCTATAGCCCGGAAAGTAATTGATTATTCTTAGTTGAACGGTCAATGTCTTTGAAAAATATTTTACAAAAACTTATAAAGCGTTGGAGTAATTACTAATCTGCGATATCTAAAAGTTAGTATGTTAGGAAAAGTCAATAACACATCCCGATCGCTCACAAATCGGCAACGTTGCAATTTTTAAAGCTGGTGGGTGGCAGAAGGTTAAGATCGACTCGGGTAGAGGGTTAATCCTACAATAACGGCCCTGCAACCCCGGTCGTATGTGTGAGTCATAGTGTTCTTCTGGCCCAAGCTCGACCCCCTGCCATTTTATGCTTTCGAAATTTCCACGGATGAGTGGCGTATTTTCGTGGACGGCTTTTTTTTCCCTGTCGGATTGTGTTTGACAATCGAGTGCACATGCTATTATTTGTTGTGAAATCTATATATCGTAATACATTATGCGGGTTTAATGGTATCTTTGGCATTAATTGTTTTGATTGCGAATTAGGGTATTTGAATTTACTCAGTCAGCTCATAGCAGTTTTATCACTCATAATAATAAAATTGGTTCAGAAGAATGTATTTTAGCGCATCATCCATTTCAGTTTGGACCATTACCTCCACAACACATTTTCATACAAAGCCAATCCAGATCTGCAGCGCAAGGAATATTGCAAAGTCAACAACACATACGCCAAGCCCGTTGGGGTTTTGTTTAAATCAAAAATGGCACGTAATCTTGAAAAGGTTGGTCATACCTGATCTAAAACATCCTCGTACCCCCTGAAGGGGATTCACCACTGCGTTGACCTCAGATTCTGTCAGCTAGAAGAGAAAACTGCAGAGAACACCCTATATAGTTTCTTCACTAGGCGATGGTAAACCACCCACATGAAATGTTGAGGTTAGGTTAGGTCTTGAGACTGAATAGCGGATTTAACAAGAATCAGAGGACTTTAATGGACGTATTGTCGATGGATACTTTAGTAGATTACGAGTTAACTCAAATCCTCTCACACATTCTTGTTTACCCTTACAAAAACTAGTTCATACCCAATTTACAAGTCATTATGTAGAAAAGTAGCTGATCTATTAACAAAAATCTATTTTATTTTTTTCGCTTCAACATCCTGTATCTCAGTAAGGAGCAGACTAAGACCCATTATTGTTAATGAAAATATTAATATTTTGGCCTTGTGAACGTAGATTTACAATTTGGCCCATTACTTATGAATCACCCTGTATAGTATTGTGCATCGACTTCTCCTTTGATCAATACTGAATGTACCTATATTTAAATAACTGGTCAAGTTCGAGCAAAACAGATAAACATATAATTGTTTTTTTCTACTACCGTGTGTAAAGTACGTACTTTAGACACATTTTCGAGTGCGTAAAACTTTATTTTACGCACTAGTGCGTAAAGAGTTTTACTTTACGCACTAGTGCGTAAAGAAAAAATTCCAATGTATGTAGTTATAGATATCTAGTCTTATAAAAATATAGGTATAATAAACAGATATTAAATCTAAGTTTTTTTCATAAATTGGAGATAGAAACCAATAGAATTCGGTAAAGTAACCTAATAATTATTGTTAAATAATTATTGAGTACTGGAAATAATACGGTAAATAGGTATAAGTTGGCGGTGAGTGACTGACATTTCTTTGTGAATCGAATCTGACATTTAAAATTTAAATTGAGATCTTCCGACTATACCTAGAGTAAGCAATTGTATTTTATATTTAGGAATTGAATATTTTTATAAAACTATGATGTTATTTTAGATTATTATAAAAAGACTCTTCTAAAGAAAAATTTAACTTACTTTACGCACTAGTGCGTAAAGAAAATTACTATTAAACTTTTGTATTTCAATTAAATATTCGCTAGTAGAAAAAATATTGTATGCAATTCGTGTGTAAAGACCTTTACTACTTTACACACTAGTTACATAAATAACTATTATATTTATATAATAATGAAATTTTCGAACGTTTTGTTGAAATAAGATCAAGGGAATTTAATTCTTATTTTAAATATTTATTATTATATTGGGCCAAAAGGTATCACAGGACCATAATAGATCTGGAAAGTTAGCAGTAGAATGGGCCGATTAACCACCTCATAAAATCTAATCTGCGAATGTCCCTGTATAATCTGTCATTGCAAAATTCATTCGCTTTCATGGGGAGTTTTATTTTACTACTCTCTACATAAAACACCTTTTGTTTTATATTTCACTTCATTCTACACACGTAAAAACATTAAGACAAAAATACGACCGAGAAAGAATAATCTCTTATTTACAAGTTACACTTTCCATATTCCATCCACAAAAATAGACATTTAAAATTGTAGTAGGTACCTATCACAGGAAAGTGTCATAATGTAAGTTATTTATCACCGACGGAGTGCAATAATTGGACAACTCGTGAAGAGACAACATGTTTTCTACATTAGTATGTATATTTTATAACAGGGTGGTTCTTTAAGAGTTTCAATATAGCATACCAAAACTTTGAAAATCTGGACAGGACACGGCTAAAGCTCTGAAACCAATCAGTCAAATGTCATTTTTGCTGAAGAATTTTGACAGACTTCTCGACAGACATATCAGAGACGGTATACTGGCTACAAGACCAATACACCGAGATCAATATGCATACAGAGAGGGAAAATCAACCGAAACAGCATTACATCAACTCATAAAAAGGGCTGAATACGTGCTGGAAAACAAAGAGGTATTGCTCGCAGCCTTTCTTGATATAGAAGGAGCTTTTGACAACACCTCATATGAATCTATAGCTAAGGCGACGAGGAATTCTGGGATCGATGCCACAAGCTGCAGGTGGATAGACTGCATGCTCAGAAGCCGGCTCATAGAATCAACTCTGATGGGGGAGACAATGGCCGTACGTGCAACCAGGGGTTGTCCGCAGGGAGGAGTACTATCCCCGCTGCTGTGGAACCTGGTCATGGACGGACTCATGAGAACCCTACCCAGAGGAGGATTTAACACCATAGGATATGCAGACGACCTGGTAATTCTATCCCAAGGTAAATACAACAGTACAACCAGAGACAGACTGGCTTTAAATGTAGTAACAGGCTGGACTGTAAAAGAAGGGCTACGTATTAGTCCTTCAAAAACACAGATAATTGCGTTCACCAGAAGAAGGAAAAGGGAAGGACTTGGCCATCTGACGCTTCAAGGTGAACCGATACGATTGTCGGATGGAGTAAAATATCTTGGAGTTATCCTAGACCCAGGCTTAACTTGGAACCGACACCTCCAGCATGTGATCAAGAAAGCAGAGGTGGTCTTCATGGTTGCCAGACGCACTTACGGCACTAAATGGGGACTTAGACCCAGCATGTTACACTGGCTGTACAAAATGGTTGTCATTCCCAGGATCACATATGCATCTCTGGTATGGTGGCCAAAGATCAAACAATCCTCTGCTATGCTAAAACTAAGCAAGGTCCAAAGACTTGCATGCATTGGCATTACAGGGGCAATGAGGACTACTCCTACAGCGGCGCTGGAGACAATGCTAGACCTTCCTCCGCTACATTGTGTCATAATGTGCGAAGCAAGGGCAGCACTAACCCGACTGGAAAAAGCATCAGACCATGAGGTGGCACATGGGAGAGGACACACAGAGAAAAGGCATGTGGATGAAGACATTTTCAAAATGCCAACAGACCACGTGACCACCAAATATATCTTTCGCAAGAACTTCGAGATTGTCATCAAAGATCGAAAGGAGCTTGAGGAAGAGAACACACCACCACTTAGTAGAGCGAATGAACTGATCTGGTA